>JAOSYY010000001.1:11210432-11221554 GCA_025727935.1 Hebomoia glaucippe | reverse complement strand
ATACTTAGAATTTTATTATTGAGTGTCTGCGCAGAGTAGTCACGAAATAGAAAGCACTACGTGTCAACGACCTTGTCCATCTAGTATCTGCGCACTAGAACAGACATGCTTTGTACCTAAGATTCATTTTAGATTACCAATATGTATCATCTTATACGTTTTAAAATTAAATTAATATATAGAAGTCGTGTTTGGCAGTAATGAATCAAAGTCGTCGATGGCGGGTCTATTTTTAATATTTGATGAAATTATATATAACTAATTATTTTGCACATCCAATAAACTGTACCCCGCGGGTTCGCTCACGTTCGTGCCGATTTTATTAGCTGCTTCTAGTTGTCTATCAAATAAAATTATTTGTAAGTACAGATAAGCCATAACAAATGCAACTTTTTCCTTGTTTTCCATTAAGCATACTTAAGACTTATTTACTAAAAGTGGGTTAAAAAATGATAGGAGAGTTTCGACAGTGGACTTTAAGACTTCTTAACAAATATTCTGAAATTAATATTAAAAATCCCTTGCCAAGACAGGTTTTAGTGAATGTGAATATCTTTTTCGGTTACATAAATACAATTTCAAGTTTCAACTGTTCAAGCAACTTCTGATTTAGTTGTAATTAGAGGTAATGAACAGCTTTACATACAAATTTCGTATTGAAGTATTAGTAGTGCTATGATGAAGATTAGAAATAGTCTAGGATAGTACTTGTTAATTTTCAGTCATCGTTAAAATCGGTTGATTCGTTTCGTAACCAGAAAAAAATGAGGTAAAATTTTGTTTTTGTGTAACTACTATATACTCTTACATATGGTTTCAGACAAAAGATGTAATACTTGTATTACAAACAGACCTCACATATTTATTAGTATAGATTAGCCACCCGATGTCTGAAACCTTTTTCAATATTTAAAACAGGTTTTCGTTGTATTTTGCCTGTTATACAGTACGAAATATTTTCCGGATTAAAAATTCATATTGTTAGATTACAAATAAGACTTACCAAAAATTGGACTTTACCTTCTTTATGTAGGTACAATAATGTTTGATTATTTGTCATACTTTGTCTATTTCTACGTTTAAATTAAATTTCATAACTATTAATTTATATTACGACATGAAGTTAAATCGTCAATATTGAACAATTATGATATGATGTCGTGGATAGAATACGTCTTTTGTTAACAAGTAGCGTCATATCGCATACTTATTTAGCCAATAAATTGTTCATTGTATGTGAGGTAATTAGTTACTGACCTATGTTAAAGGAATTCTAGACTTATGTCTTTGTAGATAGTAAAACTTTGCAAGATGACGTTACTTTAACTACTTACTTTGAACTTTTCATTACTATGTATATTTTATTTTTTTTCTATTATCTAGTTAAGTATCAAATAGTATATTTTATATGGGTACTAGAAAGTTTAGTATTTAACCCACAAATACAAAATTACCAGAGCAGAAAATCTTTTAAATCATAAGTTCAAAATTCATTGAACAATTCTTATATATTATTTTATTGCTACATTTATATTCAATCGAAGTAGTTATTTACTTTCACGGTATCAAAAGGGTTTTCAAATTACCGTAATGTTTCACATATTAAATTTTGCGTCCCAGTGTCGACCTTATATAGGAATATAATTAAGTTTATTTATACTGTTTTTTCAAATTCATTTTCAAATTTTCTCATGAAGAAGAAGCATAATACTGTCAATATTATCGTTTTAAAAGTGTGCATGTACCAAAGAAGCTAAACGGATTTGACCGTTAAAGCAATTATGCAAGTTTCACGGTTGCTTGAGGCGGCAGCGGCGGCTGTGCGAACGACACACTGCCTCTGTCTGTAGTGTTGCATCGCGAGGTCATTCGAATATCGATATCGATAAAATAATTATTAAGTTTTAAGTGTATTTATGTTAGTTAACTGAATATTTAAATAAACTTTTTGAATATTACATTAACAAGAAACAAATGTGTTACGTTGTAAAAAAACTTCAATTTAAATCAATACCTGATTATTATTCATCATTTTATAATTCGACTGTCATTCTAGTGAAATAAAAGTTGAAAATGTGTATCTTTTATAACAGAACTGGTTTTGTAAATATACCGTATATAGTTTACTTATTGTATTTATCAAATTAGTATTTATTTTTGTCTTAAACTTTCTGTGAATTTTATTTACGTGTATAAAAATCACAGATATCGAATAATAAGCATTAAGAATTATCTTAAAAGTACAATGTTACGTTATTATTAGTACTGACTAAAGAGGATTGAATTTATTGTGAATATTAAAAAGTGAAATAACATTTATAAAGAACGGCCTGCCCGCTCACACATTTAAAATATAGAATAATATTGTAGTACCTATGAATTTACTTAAAAGGCGTTATTAAAGAAACAAAAGCTTATTAATAATATTATAAAATATTTGAAATTTATTAAATATCGATAAAATTATCACATGCCGTGTTCAAATTTCATTGTCGGCAATGGAAATTTCCATCCTAAAGCATGTAACCATATTCTTTACTTCTCACACTTATTTACCGACATATAATTTTCTCTCTTTCTATCTAAATCGACGCAAGCGCTCTGACCTAGCTAGTCTACACCGCTTCCACCAATGCGATTTATATATACCTTTCTCTTTCTCACGAGCAAGTTAACGTGCTATTTTACGAATAGCTCTCAGCTATGTATACTTCTCAGTCGTCAAGCAAATGATTTTTGTTAGCTGTCTTTCTCTAGAACTTGAATGAAGTAAATTTTGTTTTCTTGATGCGGAGCTACAGCTTCAAATCCACAGAATACTCTACTACGAGCACGTGCTTGAAGGTTAACGACTGATAATGGAGATAACATCGAATATAAATAAACAATAATAGAATGATCAAGTTATTGTCGTAATATGAGCGGCAAAAAATAACTGTATTTTTTTCTACACAGGAGTCTGCATGCAAGTTCAATCGGTTATACATAGCTAAATGTTACTTTTATGTTAGTCATTTTAAATAATTTTGTTGATAATATGACTGGAATAATTTAAAATTATTAATATATTTTACATAAAGTTGATTATTCACGTTTGACCAATTTTAAACAAGGAATAATAACGAATGTTAAAAAACCTATTGTTGAAAGTTATTGAAACAATATTTCTACATAATTACTTAGTGTTTTCCAAACGAATTATTACATAGTTATTTAGGCCATACTATATATGTTTTATACGTATATAACAGAATGAATAGTCGATTACTTGAAATTCTCAATTACAATTCAATTGATAAAATTGTGTGACGACAGACGAATAATTGTTCATGAAGCGCGGCCAAGAAATGATTGAATAAATATTTTCAGTTATGTTTATAAACTCACACATTGCAGCTGATTTCTTTCAATTTATTCGTGCTGATACAAAATGATTTTACGAGATGTGCAAAAAATATAATATTTATGTGTATATAACCTTATTTTTTTACAATTAAAAGATATACATAAAAAATACTATTTCAATTATTTTAACCACAAAACATTGTGAATAAAATTTAATGATACAAATACATGGAATAAATGAATTATGCATCATATTCTTCAAACAAATTATGTATATATAATTTTTACAAAATTATTGTAATATTTCATTATGATTACAATTATTGAATCATAGTTAAGTAAGTGTCACTAGTAGATTCATTGAAGGTGGGGTTTTTCCATCAAGTTTAATACGTGCTTACTGTAATGTAATGAAGTTACCACCAATATGGTGACTGACGACAATCGTTGCAGGTAAAACTGATCTAGGTAATTTCCACTCGCACATATTTTCCGAGAATTCAATTCTTAATATTGTTACATAATAAATTCTCAAGACCAAACTTTGCTTTTCGAAATATTTGTATTATATTATTTTTTTTACAATGTAACCTAACTACATTTAAAATAGAATTCAAGTTTATCTTCGTGGTATCATAAAACAGTTATTTTCCTAACGCATACAAAAGTATGTACTATTTATAACAGGAAATAATCATCTATAAAGCTAAAGAGATTGTTTGTTTGTTTGAACGCGCTGATCTCCAGAACCGCTGGCCCGATTTGAAAAATATTTTAAGTATTAGATAATACATTCATCGAGGAAGTCTATAGGCAGTATTACATGTTAAAAAAATAGAGATCCTTACTAAAAGTTCAATAATGTATCGCAAGATGTAAAAATCGACATTAAACCGAGCGAAGACGCTGGCAGAAGCTAGTATATAATAAAATGCATATTTTTTTTAGTCTGTATCTTTGTACCGATTAATCTCTTACACAATTAGACATACTTTTGAGAAGAGTTTCACTGACTTACTTTTATTAAAGTATTCATGATACGATTTTTAAAAGGTAATCGAAATTACTTTTAGTGATATAGAAACTAGATACTAAGATCAAATTTTATTGGCTTCGTTTATTTTCAGAAAATCGCAAAGATATTTATAAGAAAATAGTCGTGTTATACAGTATATTGCAATAAGGCGCCACTCTGTCGCCTTTAAAATTGTACAGGAATTTAAGGACAGACTTGCGTTCAGTTTATTTTCAAAGAAGTATTTCAACAATGTAATTTGCAGAATCTTCGCTAAATATAAGATTGTATTAAATATACCACACCCACATCAATATAAATTATACTAAATAACATTGGATCTATCCAGGTTTCGTGGCTATTATAAGACTAGCGTCTGTATTACGATACTTACCTACCTCACGCAAACGAGTATATAAAGAAAATTAATTTCCTTGCTATGTAACTATCGTCTAATGTCGCGAATATATTATGTAGTCTCGCAGAATTATTAATGTCAATTTAAAGAATGAGCAAGTTCTCTCGCGTTTCGTGTAAAAATGGACAGGTTCAATATGAAAATAGTACCCTGTGACGTCAGTACGTGCTGTAACTGCAAATTTTGGCACGGTTCGCGAATCTTGTTTATCCCGTCTGCCGACCATGAATTCTAACAGCGGTTGATAAAGTTCACAGTCATGTTTATTTATTTACTTGTATAAATTGGGAATCAGTTAAGGTAAACTTAATATTTGACGAAAAATGATGTGATTTTTCTCGAAGATGTCTATGAACAAGTAACTTATTTAAGCGCTTGTAATGTATACAAGAGGTAGTAAATAAAAACGGGCATAAAGTAGATATTGACGTTTCAGATATGTACAAAAAGCTGTGTAATACTTATTAAAAAAAGTAAAATATCTTTTAATATATGCATTTGAGTTATTACGTACTAAGAGTTCTCTAGTGTTGAGTAGCTGTTGTAGTATACCTGTCTGTCTTAATTTTAGGTTCTGTCTAGTGTGATACATGTATGAATCCATCACTGCAGTGTCAATATTTAACAATAGAGAGCGCTGTCGAATATTTACTTATATTTAATTGTTTAGTCAAATTGTACGTAGAGGTCTCTAAATAATCTAATTTCATAAATGTTTTTAGACTCATGTATTCCGTATTTATGTAAAAATTATTTGGTCTTGGTTTTTTATTATTCTTTTTTGTACTATATACAAATGGACAATAAATTTATAAAATTTTCATTATATTGCAATAGACCTTTCTATCTATAAGACGTTATTTATAATAGCATTATATGCATGCAATAAATAGTTGATTCAATTGAATTTATTTAAGTCCCGTAATATTGTAATTAAGCTGTACTGTGGGAAACTAATAATCGCCCGCCCCAAAGTATCAATCACATTACATTTGCCAGCTTGCTAATTTAGATTTCCCTTGACAACGATTCCGGGGCAATCTATCTATAAGGCACGTGATCTGTCATCAACCCTCACGTGTAGTGAGAAGATTTAATATATTTTAATTACTTATCTTGAACATAAGCATGTTTATTTAAAGAAATGGAATATTACAAATCCCTTAGTAATTCGATTAACCAAGGATATTTCATTGAACTATAAAAACTGCTCAAGAGTTAATATTTTATCATAGACATCGTGGATTAGAAAAATTATAATTATATCTTCATTTTAATCATAAGGTCTAATCATTTTTTCATTATAACGATTAAACAGTTATCTCACACCTGCGTTAATTTCTGATATGTTATCGAATGACTATGTTCGTATTTCTAAACGTTTATGTTTAATAGTAATTTATATTGTCAACGATCACCCACTCATTCTGTAATATGATTGCCAGCTAAATTATTAAAGAAAATGAAACAGAAATTGTTATTGTGTTTTTCTGTGTGCCTTTGGAGTACTGTGTATGGAAAATGTGTTATGCGTGGTGATTGCGCTGTAATCAACGGGCATCCTAAGCCGTGTCCAGTAAATGCAGAAGCCGCACCATTTGCTCGGAATCTAACATCAGATGAAAGAGAAAGAGCCCTCAATCTTTTGGAAAGACGATGCCCCCACTTTGTGTTAGATGAAGACGGGAACAGATTACCAGATAACCAAATATTGACTTGTTGTGACCCTGTTCAAGTAGATAGATTCGGTGAAAGTTTACTCTTGGCGGACTCTGTACTGGGCCGGTGTCCAGGATGTTTGAAGAACTTTGTAAGACAAATATGTGAAATGAATTGTTCTCCAGACCAAGCGAGATTTGTCAATGTCTCTGTTGAAGTAACTCAAAACGGAATATTATATGTAAACGAAGTAAATTACAGAGTTCACCATGACTTTATGATTAATGCTCATAAATCTTGTTCAGAAGTTGTTGTTCCTCAATCAGGCATGCCAGCAATTAATTTAATGTGTGGAAATGCTCCAGTTTGTGATGCCGACGCGTGGTTCGGCTATACAGGGGATGCCCAGGGTAATCCTTTCGTAGGCCTTCAAGTAAATTTTTTACGAGTAAACTCTACCGAAGATTCAATGAACGTTGACGCTCCGTTATGCGAAATTACAAACGAAGGTGACTTACCTTGCAGTTGTATGGACTGTTCGGCTAATTGCCCGTCTGGCGAAATTATAATTCCTCCAATATGTACTGTGTTTTCTGTTAACTGTATCGGATTTTCTATAGCTATTACTTTTGGTGTGATAAGTGTTACTATTTTTATTGTGTTGACATTATTGGAGTATAAAAGAAAAAGTAAGTCTATGTACAATTCGAACTCAGCACTGCCTAATAATATCAACGTAATAACAAGATCTTTTCAGAGTATTTTTGAAAATATTGGAATATTTAGTGCTAATAATCCGATATTAATGATTATGTTTACAACGTGGATAGTTTTTGCAATGTTATTTGGTCTTGGTCAATTGAAGTTAACGTCGAACCCCCTTGAGTTATGGTCAGATCCTCAGTCTACGGCTCGACACAATTTAAATTACTTCAATTCGAGATTTGGACCGTTCTACCGGGCTTCACAAGTGTATTTAACAATGAAAGGTCTAGAGCCATTTCAAGTTGGCAACACCACTTACGGACCAGGTTTCAGAGTGGAAGCGGTACAAGAATTGATTAAGTTGGAGGATGCAATTATTAATATAGGTCGAAAAGAAGGTTCAGTAAAATTGGAAAACGTTTGCTATGCACCCCTTCGCACCCCAGGAGCTGAACAGAAAATGTCAGATTGTGTATCAATGTCCGTATCTGCCTATATCCCAAATAGAATAATTAATAATGATACATATTTAACGAGCATACAGAATTGTTTAAATAATTATCTATCCCTCAGTTGTCTACAAACTTGGGGTGGAGGTGCAGATCCAGAATTGTCGTTTGGTGGATTTAAAGGCGACAATTTTATTGAAGCCAACACACTCATTATCAATTTTCCAATCACCAATCATTTGTTGCAGGAAAATTTGGTTCCTGTATTAGAATGGGAAAAGAAATTTATAGAATTGATGCATGACTACGAACAAAACTGGAAATCAGATTTTGTTGAAGTCGCATTTGCAGCTGAGAGATCGATTGAAGATGAAATAGAGAGGATATCGAGGGCAGAGATAGTCCCTGTTGCTATAAGTTATGCGCTTATGTTTATTTACGTAATATTTGCTCTCGGTAATATTAGGCGGTTGAAAACTTTCTTTCTTGATAGTAAAATAACAGTTGCTATTGCTAGTATTATTATCGTTTTGCTGGCAATTTTTTGTGCTATGGGCTTATTGGGTTACATGAATATTACTATAACCTTATTAGCAATCAACGTCATTCCGTTTTTTGTTCTTTCGGTTGGGATAGATAATGTATTTCTAATGGTGAATTCTATTCACTATATACAATCAAACCTAGATAAGTTCAAAGATTATAAAGAAGATTTAGGTTTTGATAAAAAAAGACGTTACATATTCGGTAAAATGATGAAAACTGAAGGACCGTCAATGTTTGTATCATCTGTAACACAAGTAACATGTTTTGCTATAGGTAGTTTAGCTAATTTTCCTGCCGTTAGATCGTTTGCTATTTTTGCAGCAGTTTCACTAGCATTTCTTTTTATATTTCAAATCACAGCTGTTGTTAGTATTTTGTCTCTTGATTATAAGCGATCAGTTAAAAATCGTCTGGATTTATTCTGCTGTATTCAAAAGAAAGTACTTAACGACGAAGAACCATTGCACTCCAATACTCCGTATGAAAGCGTTACGCAAAAGTTAATGGAACCCTACTCAAAACTTATTTTGAATTGGCGTACGAAGATAATCGTTGCAATCATATTCTTGACGTTCTTATCTGTTAGCGTAGTCTTAATACCACAAATTGAAGTAGGTTTAGATCAAAATCTTGCGTTACCTGCAGACTCTTATGTTTACAAGTATCTTCTTGCTGTCAATAAAATTTTACGTATAGGCCCACCAGTATTTTTTGTTTTAAAAAGTGGTTTAAATTTCTCTAATCCTGAACATCAGAATGCCGTATGTGGTGGACAATTATGTCATGACAATTCTTTAACCATGCAGATTTTCTTGGCTGCACAGCAAAAAGATATAACATATATTGGTAGAATATCTAATTCGTGGTTAGATGATTTCTTTGATTGGGCAAGTTCACCAAACGCGTGTTGTAAGTACAATACAACGGATGGAGGTTTTTGTTCCAGTACTTCATCGGAACCTGAATGTGATTTCTGTACTATATCCAGAGGTCCTTATGCAAATGGTTTGCGACCTGGAAATGAAGCTTTTGATCGATATTTACCATTCTTTTTACAAGACGCCCCAACTGATTCCTGCAATAAAGGTGGTTTAGCCAGTTATTACAGCAATGTTAACTACCTTCTTGATTCTGAAGGCCGAGCGATTGTCCAGGATTCTAACTTCATGGCTTACCACACTACACTGACAACGTCACAAGATTATATAAATGCAGTAAAGTATGCCAATATTATTAGTGAAAATATTACGATGGCCATTAAAAATCATACCGGGTTGGACGTCGAAGTATTTCCATATTCTGTATTCTATGTGTTTTATTCGCAATATTTGACAGTTTGGGGTGACACATTTGCTTCTCTTGGATATTGTTTGATTGGAGCATTAGTTATTAATTTGGTAGCAACTGGTTTTAACTTCATGACAACGTTTGCTATGATGTTCACGGTGATAATGGTTGTATTGGATATGATGGGTGTAATGTATTTATGGGGTATTCAGTTGAATGCTGTATCCTGTACCAATTTAATTGTAGCTATAGGTATAACTGTTGAGTTTTGTAGTCATATTGCGTACGCTTATAACACCAGTGAGCGTCCACCAGCTGAGAGAGTAGAAGGTGCGATTATTAAAGTCGGTGCTACTATAATCACTGGAATTACTCTGACTAACATTCCCATTGTAGTTTTGGCATTTTCCTATACGGAAATTATTGAAATATTCTTCTTTAGAATGCTGTTTACCTTAGTTATATTAGGTTTTCTTCATGGCTTCATATTTTTCCCGGTTTTGCTAAGTTACTTAAATAATTTGAAATATAAAATTTGATAAGCGATATGATCTCTATAATGATATCTGTAATATGTATTTTTATTAATAATATTTATTATTATTAAAAGTAATATTTACTTTTATTTACTAACAAATAATAAATATTGAATTTTATGCTGTAAGGAATTACAAGGAAATCTACCAATGAAATTGTCTTATTAAGACTGTCTAAATTCAAACTGTGATTTTTTATATTTACACTTATAAAAAAGCCAGTAATAGAGTTAATTATTTTCAAAAGATTTGATTTTTGGATTGCTTTGAAAGATTTTATGTATCTATCGGTTTTATTTTTTTTAATGGTAATATTGTAATATTCCTGAACTGTATTTGTTTAATTGTAATTGCTTGTAAAAAAAAACAACCAAATCTTAATTACGACCGAACAAATTATACAACATACTTTGCCCCTAATATCATACATGTAACTTTATTTAAGAAAATATTAATAAAATTCATGTAAATAACAGTGTATTTTTCGTTATTGAACTTTATGTTCGTTGTAAGCTTAACTGCTCCAACATCTTGTATTTACAAGTAGGTATTAACCTAAAGGACTTATAGGCAGACTAAGATGTCAATTTCAGAGTCTACAAAAACGAAGGTTATAAAAATAAGCTTATTATCTGACGTGTCTGTCAGTGGTCTACTTCAGATATCGGTAAATGTGTTGAAATAGGAAAATAATAAGATATTTATCATATAAATAAAAGTGAAGGGCCTGTTTGTAATATTACAATAGCTGCATTTGTTTATATACATTTATAAGTATATACAAAACAGAAAAAAAAATATAAAATTTTTGTCTCTTTGTCTGCTCGCTCCGGCTAATCTCCGAAACTTCTGAACCGATTTTCACGTGTCTTTCACAGATAAATAGCTAATATTATATAACCATCTAATAATAGTCTATAAAATTATAACTTCTTTTTTTAATATTAATAAGAAGAATCTAACCTATCGAAAATATTTACAAAAAAAATATATATTAGTCTACAAGTAATTAACATAAAACTTTATTATTAGTAATTGTAATTGAATTCGTATTATATGTCCGCACTTTGTATTAATAAGTCTTAATTAGAACTGATAGTAGATAGGATAGATTAAAAATATTATCAACAAAAATATTCATGCATCTAAAACATGATTTAAG
>JAOSYY010000001.1:11141710-11152777 GCA_025727935.1 Hebomoia glaucippe | reverse complement strand
TGAAGATTAACGGCGTCGCGCGGCTTCACTCGTATTAATTCCTCTTAAAGTTGTAGCATTGTAGTTGTTCGCGTTTCGCGAACTGTCGAATGCGAGATCAAGTAGTCGTTACATACTTTTTCGTGAACGTTTTATTTTTAAAATTATATACACTAAAATAAATATGAATTAAATTCTTAAACTCATTCTTAAATTTTTTTGTGACCAAAGATAATTAGTGTTATTTTTTTATATTAAGGAAACATTACAAACATAACACAAGAAAATATACAGTACAATAAATATTATATATAGAAGAAATATAAACACATCCTTATCATGTTTCATAAATAAAATGTTATTTGAAAAAGGAAGAGAACGGACTTTAACAGAGTATATTAACATTATTATATTAAAGATCTAGTGGTTTTGGATCTGTGTTTAGTAATTTCTATTGCCATGCTATAGTAGAAATACTTAGCTACCTATGACGTACGTCTCTTAAGCTGACGGTAGTACATACACCACCATAGCGTCTCGTTGGTTAAGTGTTAGGACAATTTGCGTCCTACTGGTCATTTGTAAACTTGAAATAGGTGCAAGGAAGAATTAGGTATCTGACTTCTGTTCGAATTTCGAATTACTATTACTTGATGGAAAGGCCAGATTTAGCTTAAGTCTAAATGTTCGAGATTTAAATTTTTGTATATTTGTGCATTTTTGAATAATCAATGATGTGTATACTGCATTTACGTGAACTTCTGCCCGTCTATCGATATTTAATTCAAAAATAGAATAGTTTCCTATTTAAACAAACCTATGTAGAATTTTGTCGGATAGATTCACTAGATGTCTTATTTCAAGCAAGCAAGTTTAATATAACTTACAGTATTTGTTTTGTTTCAGAGTGTAAAATGTCGAACATTTGCCAAAGATATATAAGACGACATTGCGAAGAGAAGACGGGAGGTTCATATATGAAGGTATGGAATTTGAACTAAATATTTGATTTACATTTAAAACTGAAACATTTCGCCAGACAATCGTGGACACCAGTCTAATAAGAAAATTTATATCTTATATATCTACACTTATTTGCGTTTATTTTGTATCTGTATATAGTACATTTAGACATTAGTGATTGATGATAATTGTGATTGTGATATAATAATAGTAGCTGAGTTACCTTAATATTAGTTATCTGTCATCAAATCCGGTCTAGACGTTTCGAAAAAACAATTCATAAATTATGTTTAGGTTATAATTACCGCGTATTCTTTTATAATTATTTAGAAAAATAGTGTTATTTTGTTACTATAAAGATACTCATTTCAATTCTGCATGTATAGATAATAGCTATCGAATTATTTATTACTTTGTACAAAGAAGTAACTTTAATAAAGTTTTATCGCTATTTCAGAGTGTGTCTGACATTTTAATTTCCTGCACAGCAGTCCAACGCTGTGGTCAAACGCTTAACATAGATTACTATAGTTTCTAATGAGGCTGTATATTTTTGGGACACATATGTTGACAAGGGTGTGCATGCACTTGAAATGATTTTGGTAAAGTTAATGCTCTTAAATTTAACGCCTGACATTTTAAATTGAGCAAAAAGTAGCGGGCGATTAATGGTATTTTTGTAATAGTAATTGTATCTTGTTGAATGAAAGTAGATAAAATAATTATCATAGAAATAATTTATATTTGTTTTGATTTGAAACAAACTTTTATTTTAGATCAATAAATCAATAATCAGGGTTCTGATAAATATTAGTTTTAAATATTAATAATAAATATTAAACCCATCGAATTTTGTTGAGCAATTTAACTGGCAAGTTTTTGGATTAATGAAATTTCTTTTGATGTTAAGAATATATTATATTGAATTAACGTAACACTGCTAGTATTTTAATAGTCATTAATCAATTTTTATATAAAAGGTACTATATAACGTAAAAATATATAGTTTGTAGATTGAGTTGGTGCAATAATTTTAATCTGTTAAATAAATATTCCATAACAATTTATGCTTATACGGATCTAGCGTTTCCTTTGCTGATAGCTCGAATATAACGAGTACATGAAAACATTACTGTTTACACGAACAAACTACAAACTATTATTGGAAAGAGAACGCGCGGCGCCGCTTTGTGGCGGCGTAGGAAATTGGACAGCGTCGTATTGAACAGTACGCAATTCTGAACGCCTTTTGTTTATGGTCGCCTGGTACCGGCGTTTCTATTCCGTCTCTACTTCACTTACTAAGGCTTTTTAAAAAAAAACATATTACTTATAGGAACAATAAATATATTAATTTAATCTCTATTTATCTTAATTATTGCTAAAACATAAAAAAGATTAAAAGGCGCCCACGAACAGTATTAGTGTTAATAAAAGTTAAGTTCGCGCAGAGTTTTTAAAACTACTTAATCTGAGAACATTATCTCTACATGTTCACGTTTATTGTACTATATTATTGAAGGATTAAATTATGATAGAGTAGGAAGTACATGCCATGAAATTGTTTAATAAAAGGAATTATCATTGAAGACTCCCAGTCGCAAAATCAACAACACTGTTAATTATTAGAATAGACCTTCGTTTGTTTATTGAGAAAATTGCTCCAGCCCTTAATGGGCAATTTCAACGACTGTAAGTCAAAGTTTTAATGATCATTTTTGGAAGTTCGAGAGGACGCATTTAAACTTTAACTTTGTTCGACTCGTAGAAATCTTTAGAAGTTACTTTATTAAGAATCAAATTCTTAATAAACGTACAATTAAAGTCTAAACGTGTTTAATTTATCTTTGTATTTCAAACTTACCCATTTACTATCCATTTTTTGAACGAGAAATTATAACCAAATAATAATATCATAATCTATACATATTAGAATCATACTACTATTAATTTTTTTAGAAAAGTCTTAACTCTGGTTAGAGTAAACATTTATTTTTATTAGTATACTTTTTAAAATATTTGCGTCTGTCGTCTTGATATTTACTTTCCCCACAAAACATAATAAACAACAATTTGATATGCATCGACAACACAAACGAAGGGAGAATTCATAAACAAAAGTATCTAAAAAGCCACTGGGAAATTGCAAGAGGCACAAATCAGAAAATCCCGCTTAATTAGAAAAAAATACATTGTTTTCCATTCGTCGTGTTTCTCGACGATCAATAAGGAACTTTCTTAATTTATACTGCAACAATGCGAGCAGAAACTTTTTGTTTTGACTGCTGTATTGTTTATTGCAATGAACGGAAGAACGTGGTTTTTAAATTAAATAACCTTGTATGTTACACTGCTTCTATAATGATATAGTGGATAAAACGTCGTTTAATTCAAAAACTAATATAAAAATTAGGATTTTAAAATATTTACTCTATGGCGTTGCTTATTGTGTTGTCATGGCCGAAAATAAAAACTAAATACATATTCGAATATAATAATAATTGCCAATTTATTGTATACTAGCAGACCCGGCGAACTTTGTTCTGCCTTAGAGGCAGTAAATCAGCAGATTATAGATTTTATTAGGATCAGCTTTTTGTTAGGATAATAAATGTAAATAAATAAAAGAACCGTTTTAATGATTTAAAAAAAAGATAATAAGTATCCTATGTCCGTCTACTGGTCCTAAGCTACGTCCTAACCAATTTTCACCCAATTCACTTCAGCCGTTCTTGAGTTATAACTAACACGACTCTCTTTTATATAAATAGATACAGTCCCGGGAGCACGACTCATTATGATTATGCGATTATACCAGTGAAGATACCATACTAAATATTTTATATCAGTTCAGAGGCAACGAGGGAACATTCTAACATCTCGTATACCCGTTATGCCTGTTTCTACCACGTTCTATAACGTACACGTTCATATGTTTATACTTCTGCAATGAACTCGTAAATTTCGAAGTTAAATATAAAAATCATGCTATTTCCTTCCAACACATAATATACTGTAAGAATGAAAGTTCATCTTATAATTCAGTAGCCAATTGATTTTGCTGAAAGGCACTTATAAAAAGCAATCACTAAAAGTAATCGTATGAGACATGTTTTTAATCTTTGTCAGACTCGCACATTCCCCTGGCGAAACCATTGCAGAGCTCAAGAATAGATTAATGTCATTCATTTCTATCGATCGCACAATGGCTTGTTATGAGATTTTCACGAATGAGAATTATATATCACGGGATATAACTGGAATTGTGCCTGAGTACGATTGTTTATTTAATTCGCGACTATTTGTTTTGTAGACTCTTAATAATATTCATTATTATGTTTTGTGAATATAGAACCGTAAAATTTGTTGTATTAAAGTTCCAATTTGATGGAACTGTTCGTTGATTCGTGGAACTGTTGTGCAAACTTATTATACGTGTCATTGTAGAAATATTAGTGTATTTATCTTGATAAATACAAAAAATATCGTATTTTCCTTGGAAAATACGATTTTTCACAGTTATAAAGTAAAACATTATTCATAATGCGATGCACGGGGTGTTGAGCCGAGTCCCGGGGGACGAGCAGTTTAATGTCAAAATTTGCATAATTGTAGTATATGCAATGGTATCAGACAAATTAAAAAAAAAATGCTTTTTCTTGTAAGGTTTATGGTATATTTCTTGTATGGTATATGGAACTCTTATAGGTGTAATTATCACTAGTCATAACTGAAAAGCGTTACCTTATTCGTAAATTTTATTAGATATATGTACATACTTAGTAAATGACACTGTTTTCGGGCAGTACGTCGGATCTGTGACGCATACCCTGTTTTATGTGTAGGAGATCAAAATACTGTCAGACACACCTTCGTAAATACTAAAACAGTTTACCTGAATGAATAAAACCGTTTGAAATAAAAAGAAATAGGCCAACAGTGCTCTGTTATTTCTGATGTCGTGTGACATAGGTATCGCCTACTGTCACGTGAAACCCATGCTTTCCTGTCAACTTCATAAAAATCTTATGAGTGATATTCTCAATATTTTGAATACTAGGAAATAATATTAAGACATGTAATGTTTTCTGTGTTTTACGCAAAAATAATAAAAAGAAAATTCAAGAATAAAGCATCTGTTGAATTTGCATGCACTATATAGTATGAAATATCATCTCATAACATTAAATGTTGAAAAGAAATAATAAGTTGAGCGTCCCCGCCCGGGGCATTACGGGACACTTCCAAACAATTAGAGTTGCCTCGTTAGCTTTACGAGATACTCTGCACTCTCCGTCGAGACGTAATTTAGTGTTAAAATACAAGTTTAGTCCATAAAGTGAGCAGGCAAAGTAAATTAATGCATAAAAATGTCTTATCTACACGTCTTTGTTTTCTCTACAGCCATTTTTTTGGCATAAACGATATACAACATCTTTTTACTATCTCTTTGTAGACTACGTTTTTTTAAAAAACAAATTTGTTGATGAACGTAATTGCTTCCTAGTTGATTTCCTTCATGTTAAGTTAGTGTTGTATTTCGGTTACCAAGCAACTACTTGTAAACAAACCGGGTCATTGACCTAATTTCGGTAAACAATAATAGAGGGCATCCAATATCAAAAGCATTATTGTCATTAACACAATTTCTGAAGTAATACTATTAATTATAAATACACACTAGCTTCTGCTAGCGGCTTCAATCGCATTATTTGCGATTTTTACACTTAGGGGTTATTTTTTTATTTTTACATTATTGGACTTTAAATAAGGTTCCTTATTTTTTTAGAAAATATGATATACCTTATAGTCATTCTTCATAAATGTACTATCAAACACTAATAGAATTTTTCCAATCAGACCAGCGCTTCCTGAGACTAGCGCTTTCGAACAAACAAACAAACTCTTCAGCTTTATAATATTAGAATAGATATAAATATTTGCAGTATATGTTTGTAATATCAAAATAATATTTTTTTACTAAATGCTTTCCGAAACATTTATTACAGAAATCATTTTAATAAAATTTATGTCAGTTTATGTGTCTCTTTGTTCCGGAACATCTCCGGAACGCTTATACCGTTTTTGACAGCGTTTCACTGGCAGATAGATATTATTTTAACGCCTATACTATTTTTCTTTCATATTCATAATTATTACTAACAGAACCATGATGATGTGTATATAAATTAATGCAGGTAAAACAGCGGGATACTGCTACTTAAATACATACTATGTTCAGCTTTTATACAAAGAAATTAAAGGTTTTTTTTTTTATATTCAAGAAAATGCAAAAACTACATGTGTGTATGTAACATATCATAAGAAATGAAGGAACAATGTTGATTAACGTGGATTCTTTCTCCCGAGTGCAGAATTTTAAGCGTAATCAAAATTATGTATGAAAATTTTGAATCATTCAACATGAGCCTCGAAATTATGGTAATTTGTCGTTTTATACGGAGGGAGGTGTGCCAATAAAACTCGTAGTCAGCATAACACGTGGGGCGTCGACAGTGCTTGACGAGAGATTTTTATTTGAGAAACTTTTTACGCCACCACCCCGTCTGCGAACTAAGCAAATAACTAACAGATTATACACACTGGCATGGAGAATATTTTATGGAAAATCCAAGACGTTTAAATATAGATTTTTTTAACTTTGTTCAGATTTTTTTTCTGTCTGTATTTTTTTTTAATTAATCTATGTTAAATTTATAAAGCCTTTTTTGATTTGATGTTAATATGATATTGGTCATATTTAATCTAAGTTCAACTAATTCATGCTTCACATGGATAGCTTTAAAAAAATCTCTTTAAAACAATGTTAATTATAAATAATGCAGTGTTTTGCTTTAAATTTTAAATACCCTGTACGTATTGTTTATTATATAATTAAGTTCAAATACATGTGTCTAAAGTTATGTTTGTTTTTGTAAGCCTTTATACACAAACGCATTCAAGTCGATTTTGGCAACCATACCTAGGTAGTAAGTATCATATTATTACTGGGTAAATTTATGGAATGTATATAATCGCGATTTCTACGGATTTATTATATGTATAGATTGATAACATTAGTTTTGCACAGTGGATCTGTGTGTCAGAACATCAAATAGCTAAACCTGGAGCTGCGGTGAACATGGCTTAACTCATTTCCCGTTTTCCCATATGTGCCCAGGGGTGAATAGGAAATCGAACGGCCACGCAGACCGCTTCAATGCGAATTAACGCGACATCTCATAATGCGCAGTGTTGGCAAGTTTATAATGATGTTTCACAAATATAGGTTAAGTTGCTATTGAATCAATGAAGCATAATATAGGTAAGATTATTGAATTACGACTATAGGAACTAGCTTCGATAAACCTAATTGATTTGTGAGATTTTACTATTCAATATTTTAATTATAATCTCTTTGTTTCAGCTGTTAAATACGCTGTCAACGGATCTGGAAGAAATGCTGACTGAAATATGTGACAATAAAAGTATCCGCAGGTAAACCATTTATTTTAATATTACTAATCACTATTTTTTATTTCCACTTCTAAACGGTAAGAGTAATTTTTAGTGGTGCATATAATATTACTGTTTTCAAATTGGTTAATTATGTATATGAAAATATAATATAACATTTTTGTTTCTATTTAAGGGAAGATAGAAAATAGTTTTAACGAAATGTATATATTTTTTATATCTTGCAAAAAGGTACTGTGATTTGAAGTATGAATACTGTTAGCTCAAATATCAAAAGTCATCATGAAAATATCCGGAACTTCCGTGAAAATAAAGAGTTTAATTTTCCTTAAAAAGCTTTACCCTTTGAAAAGCGCTGAAATCTTATTAGGCCATGAAAGGTTACGCCGGTTTCGAAATCAAATTAAGAACGTTAAGTGGTTGAGTACATTGTGAAGATGCTAAAAGTTTTTGCTAATTAACCTTACATTAAGAACATTTTATTAATAACAAGGAAATATTTCAAAAATATTCAATGAACTAAGGAGGATTTACAGAAAATTTTAAAAAGATATTACATTCATCACAAAAAAGTTTTTGGGCAAAAAATGATTGTACGGGCTCGTCCGGGATTTGAACCCGGGACCTCTCGCACCCTAAGCGAAAATCATACCCCTAGACCAACGAGCCGTTATACTTATTTGATGAATTACTACAAACATAGTTATACATGCACGTCACAACTACCTTTCACTCAACTCCGTAAGTACAGGAAGCAGAATTACGTCTTTATGCATATCTACATAATTTAAATTAATTTTGCATTCATAAAGCAAAAATAACTATTGTGATGGATTAAATAATATGTGTTAGACGCCATTTTTCTCTATCGTTCCTCATCTCAGTACTTACACTATATTTCCCTTAGGGCGTATATGCATTTTAAGTTACTTACCCCGAGATCTGTCGCAATTCCATCTAATCATTTTCATATATTAAAGTAGTTTTATTTAAAACATTTAATAACGAATGAAATACTAATGGCGCGTGATTAAATTTCACCATTGTTTTTGTTCAACGATGGGAATAAAATGGAATAAAACACAATAGTATCAAAGGCATGAATCACGCGAAATCGAACGCGTCACAAATCACTCAAGTTCCGTTTATTTGAATCGACAAACAGAGATGGGGCCAAAACAATTGTTTTGCAGTATCATGACTTTTTGCATGGATTGATTGAAATGGTTAAAGATATATCGCGATGGCACAGGTTTAGTTTATGAAACAGGTTCTGTTATACTACGCACTACAAATTACTTCCTTGGCTTTGTAGATTTTTTCGACATTTTTACACCATTAGTTGTTAATACATATTTAGTACACTTTTTGAATTAAATAGAGGAAATACGTATAAAGGATAAATAGAACTTTAAATGAATCTTGTGAATTATGATAATGGAATTCAAGTTAACGAATAAAACTTCTTCCATGTTTATAATAAAGAACAAAGTCCATAAAATAATTCTCGAAAAAGCCCTCTCGTGCTTTTGATAAAGTTATAAACAGAGGTTATACATATATCATAACGTATGTCTTTATATCGATTTTCTTATAGGTACATTTTTATCCCCTTGTGAAACAAAATAAGTTATAAGTGACTCGTCTGTCTACGTGTGTGGTGGAGTTGTAGCTTTAAAACGAATGGGACGATTTTAATGCGGTGTTTTCTGTTGTTGTTTATAGCTAAAATTTTATTGGTAAGAAATATTAGAAAATATTTTTTTTATGAATGGCACTTGATACGAAACCTGCATTATATCTAAAGAACGCCTAGACTTTTATTAAAGTCAAGCAGCAGATTATAAGCTTCGGTAAAATGTAATACATTATACTAAGGCTCTCAGATCACATTGCCTTATGTGATCTGAATACAAAGCGAACGTAAAAACAATATCGCGTGTTTTAGCAGGTATATTTTACACCTCCATAAAATACACCCACTACGCAGATTTTCATATAAAAATCTACGCAAAATCCGACACACCATCGCATTATGCGACCCGTGTGGAATTATCATAAAAGTACGTTTGTAATATAATACAAGTATTCTATTTTGTGGATATGAACGAATTCACTTGATAACTTTTTATTACACATTTTAAGTATATAATAAACTCGCGTTCAATTCGATTTTTAGACCTTGGATTACATTATAGAAATTTTAGTAAGGATCCCTATTTTTTTAAGTATAATAGAGTCTTCCTCGTTAAATGTACTATCCAAGACTGAAAGAATTTCTAAAAGCGGACCAGCGGTTCTTGAGATTAGCGCACAAACAAACTCTTCAGCTTTACGAGTACAATATTAGTATAGATTTTGAGTATATACATATAGGTACAATTGTAAACATAGAAAACAGTATGATGTGATGATTGTAATTGCTATGTTGATCGGAGTCATGATATTATTTATTATTATTCAATAAATCAATCTTGAAATCTTAACGTGCACTTCACGGCTTTTTCATTTGTGAACGGTCCTTGACCGAACAAAACTTCGATATACCTCTCTCTCGATAATGGTCTACAAAGATAAGATGTATTAATTGTATTTAAATAATATTATTAATAACCCTGAAACAACAACTGCCTGAATACCTAATATTTATTATAGCTAAACAAAAAACATCGGTTGTTTTATTTAGGAGTTACGATTCCACATACACTCACGTCAAACATATGACATCCCGAATTTTCAGTAGTTTTAAGGGTCGGGAATTAAAATGTAAATAAAAGAGGATGTTTATATAAGATATTGCAAAACTCAGATGCTATTCGACTGATCATTATGAAAATTAGTATGTGTATATTTTTTCATTGAAAACGGTTATATGGCATCCCCATAGCTGTTAATGTCTCATGGCACGGAAGGCGAAGTTTGGCAGATCGGCTAGTTAAACCAAAAACATATTAGACAAAGTTGCGACTCCTCGGTACAACGCAAGGCGTAATTACTATTACAAATACATAATTTAATTAAATGTCTTAAAGTTATATTAAATATCGTATATCACAATACAGAAATAACGACATACAAATAAATCTCGTCAAAAACAAGGACATGTGTCCGCAGCAGGCACCGAAGTTTAAAACAAAGCGTTATGAATAATGAAATATTCCCTGCGAAACCTCACAACACCCCAATTGAAAGTAGAACTCATCTACTAGATAGGACGCATACAAAATTTGTGCCGAAATCAACGGTGGGGTGCCGCCCGTAAAAAATGAGAACGCAAAATGTTCTTTGCGGCTATAATACGAGTTTATTAAAATATTTAAAGCGAAAAACTTTAACGTAAATTTCCCAAAAGACATCGGGGAAGGTTTCAGGTATATATACAGTGGAAGTTTTAAAAACCGGTGTGGGAATGATAAGTTAAGAGACTTCTTATAACTGTTATTTCAGCATAAGTCTGTATTAAATGTATGTATTAAAATGTGTAGTAATATGTAATTGTTTCTATGTGAATACTTTATTGATTTAGTTTACCCTGTACTACTCAAAGGTTTCTTCATAGATTTTCCAACATTAAAAAAAAAACCATGTTCTCTTGGCTTCGTCAAAAGTTTATATTCATATTGTATAAAAAAAATAAACCAAACTACA
>JAOSYY010000001.1:11123694-11139951 GCA_025727935.1 Hebomoia glaucippe | reverse complement strand
ATTTTAATGAAACTTTACAATAATATTGCTTACACATTAAAATAACGCATAGGCTATAATTTATTAAGAACTGCTTACATAAACTTATAACAAAAACATGTACAAAATATACTGCTGTAACGCTAACTCCTTATGGCAAGATACATTTTACTTCAGACCGGCTCCTAGTCCCAAAAAAAATCTATACGTCAGGATCTTATCATCAAGAAGACATTACGACGTATCATTCTAAGTCGCATTTTTTGCTCCCATGGGGAGAGTTGTAGGCAATAATTATTTCCAAATTAACCGTAGAGGGGTAACCACCGGGTGTGCTAAATTAAATCGAACGACAGCCTCGGATGGACAACGACCAGACCGTTTACCCTTCGTAATAGCGACATCAAACTCACAGCAAAAATGTGTAGCAAATGGTGCTTTGAAGGGTCGTTATTTATATTAATGGAGAAATATTTTGTGATGATGGCCCTTGTAGACACTTCAAGTTTTAATATCCGCGCCGTTAACTCATCTGGGAAGATATTAAAAATATTAAAAAAGCTTCCATTCTTAATAAATCTAGAACAAGGAGCTTTTATTATACGAGCTTTGTTCTATAGAGGATTGTTTAAGATGAATTGTACCGAGTATATAAATTAAAATGTTGTTTTAAGATTACTTTAATGGTTAAGCTTTATTATTACTTCATTGTGATCAGTTTTTTATTTAATATCGGTGATGAAAAAGAAAATATTTTATTAATTCTGTAACATATATGAACGGTGTAAGTACTTTTGTATTGGATTCTAAAATTTGATTACAATTATAGTATCACTACTCTACGACATTGGAAAGTCTGAAAAATCTTAATAGAATTTTATTTTCGAAGCGTCATTGAGATTATTGGTTAGATATTAATTGTATGGGTGGGAAGAATTTCTAAAAAAAAAATCTCGTACCTCTATAGATGAAAATTTCTTACAGGACTGTTGTGTGCGTTTCGACTTCCGGCTATCGGTGTTAGAAATCTGTACTAATCTTATAAGACTGAAGTGTTAATTTGAACGCGCTAATCTCACCGCTGGTACGATTTGAAAAATTCTTTCAGTGTTGATTAGTACATTTATCGGGGAATATCACGCTAAATAGCACGCTATTGAATAATTCAATCAAATTTCTGAGATACAACCATCAAGTGAATCTCAGCTGTTACTATATAGGTGATATTGAGATTACTATAGGTAAATACGCTTAGTACAATACCAGTATCTCCCGCTAGACGCACTGGCGCTGGCAAACGTTATCAATTACGAACAAAAAGGTAACGCCGCTATAACAATAACACTTCACAATGCTCCCGTTGCTTCTCTAGTCGCTACTATCCTATTCAAAACATAAACCAGGAAATAAATTTAATAACAACTCTGTTCCTTAACTCTATGCAATAAGGTCTAAAGTACAATAGCTGATATGTAAATGTAACTTTGTAAGAAACTATTTAGTTTGCGACTTCAGAAGTCTGAATAGGTTTTGTACAATTCGCTTGCATTGGTGTTTATAGATTTGCGTCTTAATGTTACTATTTTTTGTTGTATTTTTAATATAATTATAGTGTTTATTTACAATTTTAGAACAAGATAAGAATATGGTTTTTAATGCTTCAACATATACAGTGCTTAATGTACATAGAGATACTAGATTTAACGACGAACTCTCTAAAACTTCAAACTTACTTGCCTTTGCTTGGTTTCCTTAGTTGTCCATATAACGACATGTTTCTCTCCATTTAACGGCAACTATAAATATAATATTATATAAGAAAATGCACAATCCCTTCACTGTCTCTATATACAATTTACACTGTATACAGATATCGTGTAAAAAGTTATTGATATTTAAACTGCTAATTAAGAGGTAATAGATAGTATTCAGTAACGGATTTTCAGCTTTGAAATTACCGGTAATTAGCAGAATTACCGTTAACGGCTGCAAAATGATGTCGGAACTATACACGTTTAATATTACATATTCGTAGCTATGTTTAGATTCCAACAAAGTGATAACAATTTTGTTTTTAGAAGCAACTCTCGGTGACATCTCTCCACTCACATATTTTATAAGAAACGTACGCAAGTAGCAAGAATTTATAAAACATTTCCCTTATTAATCTTGCGCAAAGACTTGTAAAAACAATTTCACGAGTTTAAATCATGAGGTATTTATATTCGTAAAGCAAACAGAGTAATCCTTACCTCATCCCACGGCATGAAGTAGGGAAATATCCCTCCATTGTCGAGAACAGAGGTTTAGCTTGAATAAACATTTAAAGAAGAATACTTTAAATACTGTCTGCGCAAAGTTTATACATAAATTTTGCTCAAAACAGCTGCGGCTTTACCTTTTAAATAATGCTTTAAGTTATTAAAACTGTAATCGAAAACGTCAATTTTATTTTACGAAGAAAATATCTATACTAATACTATAAAGCTTGTTATATAGTTTGTTTGTTTGAATGAGCTAATCTCAAGAACCGCTGGTCCCATTTGAAAAATTCTTTCAGCGCTGAATAGTATTATATTTTCAAAAAAAAAAAAATAGGGATCCTTACTAAAAGTTCCATACTGTAACCCAAGGTGTAAAAATCGAGTTGTACCCGAGCGAAGCCGCTGACAGCAGCTAGTTTTGGTACACTGCTTTAAAAGAAATTTATACTGATTTTATTATGGACTACTCAAATTATTGTTTGGAAATAATTAAACTCTCATTTAACATGCAAATTTTGGTAAACGTAATTGGCTATAACTTTTACCTATAACTTAATTGTGTGGCGTGGTAATATGAACGTGCTAGTTAATATAATCCCTGGGAAATTAAAAAAACTTATCACTGAAACATAAACAAGTGTTTGCTCCATTTAATATTAAAATTTTCACGTTTATATTCGGTTTTTATAAACTACCTGGTACACGGTATTCAATATTCTCATATAGTACCAATAACTCATGCATCCTGTACATCTCGCATAAGCTTCGCAATTTACAGAGTGGTGTAGTCTTCAATATTTTATGCTAATACTTATCCCGAGCATAAAATAATAATGTGCTCTATAAACTTGGAAATTGTATGTTGAAACGCTGTAATATTTTATGTTATATTTTCTAGAATCTTGTATCGCTTTCTGAAGAGACATTTTGTATGAATTAACCAATTCTATCGCCCAAATCCACCTGACATTGGGATAGATTAAAAAAGGTTTTTTTTAAAGATTATAAATTTAAACTTGTACATTTTTTCAATACAACTTAACTTATTTTTATTATAGTTAAACTGTGCTTTTATTTTTTAAGTTTATTTGAAAAGTTCTATTTTGTACAAAAATTAGCGTTATTGATGGTAATAGTATTTTTATGCCCTCTTTTATATTGCTCCAAATGCTTGTTTTGAAACAGGCAGTAATTAAGTGAAGGATATAAAGCGAATGCCCACGAGAGTAAAGAATATAAAGTGTTTAGTAGTTTTTACAGTAAACGCGGTTGTTAAGTGGTCAGTGAAATGTTGCGTGTCGTTAATCCTGTTTAGGGCTTAATGCGAGAGCTGTGTTTGTGACCGCGGAAACCGCATCGCTTGCGAACGTTAATCAATCGATTTATGAGTTTGGTTATACTAAAATTTCAAAATTTAGACTTCAATGTATTATGCGGTTACATCATAGCGAATATATAAACTAATTACATAAGTTAGCTGATATATGAAGTTGTCTAAAATAGAATCTTTGTTTAATAATTAAAAAAAAGCGCTTAAGGCTTGCTATGTACAACGATGCTTTTAAACGGTTGATGTAAAAATAGAGATGACATAAAAGTGACGTGTCTATTTGCGACATTATCATATCATAAGTTTTAAGGGAATAAACCTATTTTAGTGCGTTTTTTGTTTGGATGCTGATATAATTGATGTTGTACTGAAAGATAATCCAAAAAGATTTTTACAAGCGTTTCGTGATTTGTCATCGGCATTTATTTAAAACTTTAAATATTATTAAAAATATCGTGGTATTTATGCTTTCATAAAATATTTTAACAATTTAGATTTTTTTGAGAAAACAAGTGTGAAAATCGGGGGGTAAGACGTCTGAGAAAAATCTTAACGGTTTTCCTTAAACTTTATAAATTAAAAAGGTTTTCGCGGTCCCAAATAAATATACATAGCCAACTACGACATGAAGAGTATAGGCAACATTAATTACTCTGGTTAGGGAGGTGGTATTCAAATACATAGGAACACTAAACTTTAACATCGCTCAGACTGTGGTCTACCCAAGTCTTAAGTCAATCAACTCCAGTTGGTTTCAGTTGTTAGATTATAGATACGGAAAGTTGGCCCGGCTGAGTGCATATCCTTGTTTGACACGTCACTAACTTATTTCAGAAACAACCGATAGGACTTACTATCAAGTAATGGAACCCATTCCGGAGTTTCTCAAAGGAGTTTGTTAATTAATATTACTTGAATTTAGAGATGTAAGGGTAACATAGTTTCAAGAACCAATGAATTATTAGTTATATTGATCATAAAATATTTTTTTAATATAATTGGAAGTAAAATATTACGTTCAAAAGAATTGAGAGTTTTAATTAGATTTATTGTAAATTTTTAGATTAAGTTAAAAGGTATTTTCTGTTGCATAAATCCAATATTTTTTGCATTTTATTTCTTTGTCGTAAGGCGTCATAATATAAGACGCCTTAGGGCATTGAAATATGATATGATAAGTGAAACAGCCATAAAATTGTGTCTGTCATGAAAAAAAATTACAAACCATTATAACTATTATAAAAAATTCTCGTGTCACTATGTTTGTTCCCTTACTCCTCCGAAACGGTTAGTTTCTTATGAAATTTTATATGTATATTCAGTACATCTGAGAATCGGCTAATATCTATTATTCATACCCCTAAATGATAAGGGTTGTCAACCCTTAACATTTATTAGACATTTTTTTTAATTAAAATATGTACAACCCTATATATTTATGTGGCAAAACGACGTTTACTAAGTCAGCTAGTTACAATTATACAATTTTTTGATAATTCAACTCTTGTCCTAAGTGTGCATTAAAACTATGTTGTCCCCAAAATTCTTCAAGTGAAGATTTGTAAAGTACGTTTCGTATAAGCCTGAGGCGTGTTTGTAATTATTCAGAAGGCATTCAGACACATCTGCGCGACTCCCACTGAGCTTTATATTTTTATTGTCTCAAAAGTATACCTCAAGTAAGTAAGGAGTGGTGCATACTGAAATTAAAACAAAACACAAGCGTTAAATCTTTTGTTTTGAAATTAAAATGAGTTGGAAAGAATAATTAAGTTCTTTTGCGATATTTTTCAATAGCTTCATTTATACATGACTGTACTTAAGTTGCTGAAATTATTTCTAACGTCGTATGGCTCGCTTAAATGACTGTAACGTCAAGTAAACCAAAATTATCTTTTTTTTAAATATATATATATATATATATACATTGCAAATGACAAACATAACATTTGGAAACGTTTGACCGATCTAATGCGGATTGTTATTGAGTTGATGATTTTGAAAATAATTTATTTTAAGTATATAAGTTTTCTACTCTTTTCCATATTCTTTTCATTAAGTTTTTCACAAATAATGTAAGAAAATTATGTTAGTCATCTATACGATGTCTTAAATATTCTGATTGATATTAAACTTGATATTCAATGATGTGACCACGTTTAATGGCACATAACCAAAGATATCAGCAATAGACACGAAGGAGTAAAAAAATCTGAAGTATGCATGAATCTTTATGATTTTTTTTTAACAAAAATCGTCGACAACGTGCAAAAGCCCAAAGGGGATTTAATTAGACAGCTCAACCATAGTTAAATGGAGCGTAAAGATAAAGACTAAGGGAGATTTCAAATGATTCATGAAACTCTGAGCGGAACGTTCTCGATTTTTTTTCACGTTCTTTAAAATAATGGACTTTCAAAAGAATCTCATAGCTCGTGGCTATAATTTATGAGCTGGTACTAAACGTATAGCTATCTTTGTCTGAAAATAAATGTGAAATATTTTCTGTATTTATGTATTATTATTGCGGAAAAACGATAATTAAGTTACTTTGCGGTTTACAATTATATTCTGTGGTTTTTGCAATACATATTGTTCATTTACCTTCAAATGTATCATTTATATATTTTATTAACATAGAATACTGATACATAATCCTATTTTTAATTTTATACGAATGAATGTGAGTTTGTAACACAACAAAATCGCTGAACCGTTTTTTATGAATTTAAATACAGGAATGATAATTTTATACCATAGAGGACTAAAATAAGTTTAAAAATAGTTCATTAGTATACATACGGATAGATATGAATCTAGGTAGACTAATGAGTGCTTGGACTTGTGTGACAATAGCCGGTGATTGCATCCAGTTCGCAAGCCGCGGTTACACCCCCGACCGCACCAGACGAGGGCGTTTCATTAACAAACTATGCTATATTTATAATTACATAAATAATTCACGAACAAATATTATTTTGTTGACTAAAACTTTCCGGCAGTCTCGTCCGCGTTAATTTCTTTTATTTATTACCTCCCCCAACCCTTATCAGTAGCCAGAAAAGTTTATAGTTGTCCTTATGATCCCGTTTATTTCAACAAAAAACAATCAATTCTGCGGTTTCAGAGATTAGCTAGAACAGACAGACAAACAAGTATTTTATGAATACGCTTCTTTTATAAGACATATACTTACATGTAGAAAAACCTGTCACTAACAGACTGTTAATGTTTTTGTAATGAGCTGTTTTTGAACTTATTCTGTAAGAAATTTGAACACAAGAATTAATACAACCGTAAGTGGTTAAAGATTTTTATATCTCAATATATATTAATAAAGATCTCTTTAAGATTATTAAGTGTTCGATACAGATTTACGATAGACAATAGATGAATCATATAAATCCCGTACATGATTACTTATATTATACATTTTACAATACATTGTGATTGCGTCTTCGTTCAATGCGGTTTTACGCCCTCAACCGCAGTCACGTCATATATCTCCCTTGCCGGTATAACATATGTATATTGGAATTTCATAAATTTCTAACACCCTGTATGCACGTACACCTGTATACAGGTGATAAAAACTAAAGACTATAATTATTATCGAAAAACGCGTGTTGTTTTTGAATACAGGTTCCTCATCAAGTCCTCATCAAAGGTGTCATTAGTACTATAACCCGTCTTCGTTCTCGGGAGCAGTCCCCAAACATCCTGTATCCACGTATATAGAACAGGGATTTTTCTAAATTATTTAACGTCCGGTTAGTTGTAATAGCCATTAGGCTAAAAACGCGAACGTGCTTCATATAAAAAAACATTATTCCAAAATTTTTGGTGATCTGATAGAGTCACGCCTGTTAACTATGAATATTGAAGTTGACTTGGTATAACTAGTAAAAATTATGTCAAACAACTGTCGGTTATTTAGGATTAATTTTTCTTATTTTTTTTTTCAATGTGTTATTTATTTCTAATGTTATTAGGAGTAACTTGGTAGATTTTTATGTGAGATAGATGCTCTCAATATTATAATTATCTCTAAAAATAATGTATTCTTATACTAATAATTTGACGTTTGAGACTGCGGGTACCCATAATAGTAATCTTTCCTAATATAAACGCAAATGTTTGTCAGTACGTATAGAAGTTTCTTAGTCTTTCACGCGAAGACTAGAAAAATAGCTTACATATCAGAATAACACATAAACTATGTACAACACGGGTGAAACAGAGGGACACGGGTAGTCAAATATAAATATTCCAATCTACCAATTATGAAAAGAAGACCGCCAAATACGTATGTTTAAAGAGCTCAGTTTCGTCTCAAAAGCGATTTTTTTACGGACCATCCGAGCACTGAGGCCCGTAATTTAATTTACTGCGTCTACCCTCTCCTGGGGAGCTTCTAAGCGATAATGCTATTTGATTGAGCTACTTATTGGTTCTTTACCTTTTCATTATGGCGACTAAATTTCATTCGAATGAACACGAATCTCTTTGATAATTTTCTTGTCACCTATCACTCAATACCGTGTATTTATATGCTAACAATATTAAGTGAGTTTATATACTATGCTTTAAAGCTAAAATCACTGAACTGAAATCGATAGGAAAGTTTATAGACTGCATTTTCGAGCTCAAAAGTTATGAGTTGTCGTGAGATATAAACTATGTATGAAACTTTTATATGTATCATATGATTTGCTTCAAGCTGGGCAGAAATGATTTTGAATTTCACAAATTATTGGCAAAATTGTACAATTTAGTAGTAGCAAGTATATTCCATACCGATTACCTGTCTATAATCTGAAATTAATAATTTAAACTTTAAACATGTCTATATCGATTGGAACAAGTCTTGATAACGAAAATCCGAGCAAAGCTGCGGGAAAAAGCTAGTTTCATATAAATAATATCGATCTGAAAGTAATAACATTTGTTTTTACATAAAACTGCATTTCCCGAAAAAGGGGTGTTTTAAAGCATATTCGCGAAATTCTGAAGCGCGTAAGTATTTCAACAATAAAAGGTTTTTCACAAAAGAAACTTTTTGCTTTGCCTCTTGACACTTAGCAATAGGGAGTGATGAATGGAAACATTTGCCAGCTGAACTTAAAGGTACTTTTGATGGTTCTGCGGTTGGCACACAACCCTTCATTTTAATGCGATTTAAAAAGTTAATACTAAAGCTTTCCTTTTGAAGTAAGCTTTGGCTTATTGACTGTTATTATACAAGCTTTTAAGAAAACTTTGCGGAGCTTTGATAAAACGAACTTTCGAGGCATTATCTAAATGAGGAAATTATGATAGTAAAAATATGTTTACTTACTGGTTTTTACAAGTCTGCACAGTAATATACAGAATGATATTTTATATGCGAAATTATGATCTAGCAACAATTAAATTTAGTCTTTCAATGAATAGATAACCTCTGAAGTCATTATATTGATGCTGGTATATACTAATACGTAGCAATAGTCATATTACTACTGAGTTTTATAGGATACTAGCAGTTCACGTGGTTTCACCTGTATTATAAGATTATAGCCTAGAGGTTATTTTGATGTATGAACTATGTTTCTATTAAGTTTCATTAAAATACGTTCAGTATTTTTGGCGTGAAAGAGAAACTTTCGGGATGTGTTCCCGATGTATTTAACTTAGTTCATATGAGATGGACAGCCCTAACATCAAAAACATTTTAATGTCGATGTTGTACTTATAGTATATTAATAATTCCTAAAATGTTGATGATCGATTATATTTTGACTAGAGATTATTAAAATAGGTTGGCATTTGGAGACGTCTAATGCATTTAATACGAGAACTATTCCTCATAAGGAAAGTTTTACATCTCATTTCGACGGAGGTGTGATTTATGTCCTCAATTATAGAACCTCCCGCTGCGTGAAGCCTTCTTTATTCGAGCACCGCAATGCCTTCAAGAGCGTTAAGCATTCCGAAAAGTAATATAATATTCTATAAGATCATTTAAGAAAATAATATTTTGTAAGATAATTGATGGAGAGAAGGATAATGTTTAACGGTGTAATGCAACGCCTATGACGTCATCTGTGTCATAATATATTTTTAAATTATCACCTATGAGTTATTCTGATGTATGAGCTTGTATAAAATTTTATTTAAATTCCGCTGAGTAGGTTTCGCGTGAAAGAGTAGCAAACTTGCATATACGGACGTTTGCGTTTTTATATTAGTAAGGATAATATTTGAAGGATATATCGGTTCCGATCAATGAAAGATTATCAGCTAGAGCTGTATTAGATATACTCGTATTATTTAGATAATAGTTTTTTTAAAAATTATAATTAATCGCCATATTTAGATTGTGTCTCTTTTGCTATGAAACAGCAGTAACAAGATGAATATAATATTTTAATAAATTTAAAATTTCTGTGAACACTTTAAAGATCTTCGACGTAAATTTGTTTATTGTCTTGTGTTTTTATAATCGAAATAAACTTGTAAAACAATCTCAAATAGTTATCAATAATCAGGGCCTATGTTATGCTAAAAATAATAAAACAATTCCAATGAAACTGTTTCCACAGAATATTTACTACAGTTGAAACCCATTTAATAAATATACAAGTTTATCTTAAGCTTTGTATAAGTTATTCTGTATTAGTGCAATTTACAAATATATAAATAAACGTAGTGAATTGAAGTTGGAATGATTTAGTATTAGGTATAACAAAATCTTGTATAAGGAATAATTACATTTTGAGTGCCGAAATGTACTTTTAACAAATATTTTATTAATAAAATGTAAAAAAATAACGTAGACACCTAAAGTTTGAATGTTTCATTATAAGATGTAATTAAGTGTTACAGTTCTCAATTGTATGATAGTCTCTAAAATTAAATTTGTTTTTATATAATATAAACTGATTTTTTTTTCAATATTTTTTAGGAAGTTATCGTTTTATTTAGCTGAACAAACATGGTGGAGCGTAAATAACTCTAAAAAAACGTTTTAAAAATATGACATTTTTATAGTCAGGATCGAATTTTTTTCCGTACCATGATAAAAGGTGTCATAACTACTATCACCTGTTTTCGTTTTCTGGAGCAGTCCAAAAACACCCTGTATACGGAAGGGATCTGAGAAACTTGTAAGCATTAATTAAATCTCTAATTATTTTACTGTCCAACTGTACCTATAAATCTGTGGTGGGCCTGGATAAAATGCTGACGTGTCGCGGTCGGTGTGGATATAATCCGTCGTATATTAGTTGGGCATGTGTGGTTGAATTATGTCTCAATATAGCGTGAACCCTGGCACCTGCCGGTTTTTATCGCCTACTATTGATTCATTGTTAATGGAGTTGGCACGCGATCGCTTGTTCAGATATTTGCTTGTTTTTCGTATGGAGGCCTATACGCAATTAATCTATTTGTTATAAATTTTGTTTTTTCGTTATCTTTTCACGTGTGTGATGTCAAATATTTTTGTATTTTTTTCTTGTGAACATATAATGTTATATACTGTTTTCGTTTCTTTCATTCTCTTTAAAGCGTTCATGCCATCATTATTACACTTTTGCAATATAAATAGAAAGGCTTTTAATAAGAAGGGAGGAAGATCGTATTTATATATCTACTGTAAGTGTTTGTGAATTACATTTATGTCAGATTCTAAAAAAACTATAACATCTATATGACCTAGGTACATTGTGAACTTACTAACTTATTTTAATCTGTATCTAATCTAATATATAAAATTCTCATGTCACAATGTTCGTTCCCATACTCCTCCGAAACGGCTGGAGCGATTCTTATGAAATTTTATAAGCATATTCAGTAGGTCTGAGAATCGGCTACTGTCTACTTTACATGCCCCTAAATTTTAAGGGCGGTCCACCCCTTAATTTATTTTCTATTTTAATTTTTTTTTATGATACTGCATATAGAAATACATACAATGCCAAATTGTTATATATTTATGTGGCAAAACGACGTTTGCTGGGTCAGCTGGTATTATTATATAAGTCAAGCGTCGAAAATATGTGACAGAAAAGGATTAACTTAACAACCATCCAATGTTAAATGAAATGTTTTCTAAAAGCATTTGGGACAAAGATATCGACGAAATAGACAGACAAACTAGATTGTGTTGAAAAAAAGCACAAAAATTACTTTCAACTAATGAAATTTGTCTGCATCACAGGTCTGCAACAACACTAATACATTAATATTCAGCGTGGGCCCAGCCGTGGTCGTTTATTTAATCTATCGTCGTAGTTCGTGTTTGTTTGTTTGTTCACGTGACGGGCCTAAGTAAGCATTGCAGGGACACGAATTCGCTCTACTTGAAGCAGGAACATATGTTTCTTTATACTGTTGTTTAAAATGTTTTTCATTATTAATTTCTTTCATAATTAGCTTGGTTACTAATTATTAGACTACTTTATTCATGTGTGTGTAATAACAAATAAGATTTAAGTATGTGTTTTTAATATTAATTAACTTTTTCTAACTGCCTACGTACTTGATTTATAATATATTATAATCAAAAAATTTTCTCTATCTGTCTATTATATATTACTAATTTTTTTTTCTGGTCAAATTTTGAAACGGCTGAACAAAATTTGATGCGACTAACACTGGCACAAAGTTAATGTAAAAATATTTACAAAGACTCAACGCGGGTAACTGCTGGTATAAAGTAAATATTATGAATAGGTGAGCCATATAAAGAATCTAAAGTAACAATTGTTTAACTAAATAAATCAAAATACAAAATTTTAAATGGAAATAATAAAAATATCTTTTACACATACATGAGGTAAATTGAAAAATAATATTCCATTTCTATAAATTCTACATTTATAGAAAAAGATGAAGTATAAAAGGAAAACGACTAGGAAAATTCTCAATCTCAAGCTTGGAAAATATGTCATCATACTATAATGTTGAACTGAAGCGCTTATAAGTGCGGTTTGAATGCGGGCATATTATAAATGCACCAGAGTAAAAACTCTTTGAAAACTTTTTATATGAGAAATTGTATTTAAAATGGAACGGGGACTTAAAAGAGGGCATATTCTATGAATGTTTCATACTGCTAGCAACAATAACAGGTTTGGTATATTTTAATTGGATTGGCTTTTCAATCTGAAATACTATTGAAGAATTGAGGGCATTGTTAAAAATGTATCATAGGTCGAAAAAATACAGAATTTTTTATATTTAAAATTATATAGCGAACAAAAGCAAGATTTATTGGCAAACTATTTCAGGTTTCATTCGCATAAAGTCTAAATGCATATAAAAACTTATTTAAAATCTACTAGTACTGACCTAGTTGGTTAGGTTAAAGGCAAAATTTAATTATTTATTGAATCAAGAATCATAACTTGGATGACAATTTTGTTGCATACAAAATTCGATCCCTCTATTCTTCTCTACTATCCCAGCCGTCTCTACCAAAATTTATTGACATTAATCTAGCGATTAAGGCGGAACAACGCAACAAACAAGCTGGCACACCTCTTTTAAGTAATTATTATTTCTACTGTGAACTTGTATCAATATAATGTTATTCCTATCTTAGCAAGAGAGATTTTTCATAGCATTCAACCATTTCACAAATCTCTTCTCACATAAATTGTACTTATTTTATACGAGTCAAGTATATACATACCTACATATCTAATTTTATGAGATATACATATTGAATCACAAAATTCATGAAGCCACTTACTGTTTTACCACAGTGCTCTTGTCTCGCTAATTATATAAAACAACAAAGTTTCGAGTGACTTCTCAGTTACAGCGTTCGTATAATTAGATTTGCTTACACTCTCTGTTTCAATATCACTTGATATTTAGGTCTCTATTTACAAACTTATGAGCGAATTTGATTTTAAGTATATAGAGTACTAGTTTCTGCCAGCGGCTTCGTTCGCGTTTATTTCGATTTTTGCACTTTGGCTAACATTATTGGAGTTTTAGTATGTTCTTAAGTTTTTTGTAAATTCAAAATAGCCTATGTTCTCCGGTGATAGTGTATCTTCTCAACAGTGAAATACATTATTAAATCGGTCAAGCAGTTTCAGAGCATATTCAATGCAAACAAACAAACAAAAGAACAATCAAATCATACCTCTTTTTGATATTATAGTATAGATAGTTAACATGTTGATGGTTCTTATGGAACGGTTTATTGGATTGAATCGTGGACATGGCAGACTGAGAAGATATATACTCAATTGGCTATCCCATAGTTCGTTACAATAAACTTAAATCTCGCTAAAGGACAGTTTTAAATCTCATAAATGTCAATTTTGAAGAACACTCCACTAAGTGTTCCATTGCACTGTTATTGCGGGTTGATAATATTTATAAATAAGGCTGTCGTATTTTATTTGAGTACTCCCGACTTTTGGTTAATAATTCGAATAATATACGACTGCAGGCTTTTGTTTTACTAGTTTTTATTTAGATTCTAGTTAGATATAACATTTTTATACTATTGAAAATATTAGTATGCTTTCAGGCTATGTTTGCGTTCTAAATACAAGTATAAGTTCAAGTATATTAAGGGAGAATGCGTAGAAGTTTCACACATTCAACTTGCACAACAAAATTTATGTGCGGATAGTGTTCAGAGTCCTTGTTCTAAGTTTCAGGGAAGCTATTAAGATTTATAACGGTACAGGCCTTAAATAACTCGAATGGTCTAACAAATCGATGTCTAATGTCGCTTTTAATAAATATATTACAATCGTTCATTATCAGTAAAACATAGATCTTATGCAGTGTTTGCTCAAAAATCTCCATATCATGTACAAAAATAACATACTTTAATACATAAGTACTTCCAAATAAAATACGTTACATCGGAAGATAAAACGCGCTGTTTAGTACATTCATTCGTATTTTTCTACGATCGTCTGTCAATGATTGTTGTAAATGTCTAAAATTTTACCTACTTTTGTATTTGTGATATCTAATTTATTTTATTTACTTTCTCGTCTAAAGCAAAATTTTCTAGACATTAGTTAGTACTATCGTAGGATTCAGAGCTCTTTCCCAACAGGATCACTGTCTGGAATCAAGTCTGGTGGGTTTTTCGAACAGATACGATTTGAAAGCCGCTTTTTCATCTTTAAGTTTAACAAAGCTTTACTCATTCACTTTACGGCATCTAGTATAACCCGATAATGTAGACAAAACTTAGTTTTAACCTTGCTGTTTTATATTGTTAACATAAATTTATGTTTATGGATCATAGTCGTATGTCGAATCTTTAGAATTAGAGACTCCTTGACAAACTCAAAGTTCTATTATCAAGTTCGGATTATAAATAAATGTTAATTAAATATATTTTCATTATTATTTATTATATATAATATATATTATAAATTAAAACAAAAAATAGATAATATTGGTAAATTTTTATATTTTCCTCATTAAATGTTAGTTACAAATGTATATAATAATTGATAAAAAAATCCTATTTAAATAATTTTTAATAATAAGTGTATCCTTTTGTACTAACTAATATGTGTATGTTTTTATTTACATCGATTCATCATCTAATTTTAAATCGTTTTATGACTTAGAATGATATATTCAAATTTCGAATCCGGCCTCTGTAATTCTAAAAGTCCTATATTTACCTTTATTTAAACACGAATGAATATGAGAAGGTAAGCAGTATCTCCATTTTGTATAAGGTTAAAACAAAAGAAACCCGAATTCCCATTCCAGTTTACATTTCTTTTTATGGGGAATATAAAATCCCTACCTTAAGGTGTATCAAGTAAGCCTATGGATTCGTGAGCATTTTGTTTATGCAATGTAGTGATAGGTTGTGAGAAAAATCTTATTTTGATTTTTAATTATAAATAAAGAACAGCTGAATCCTTACTTTCTCTCAGTCTACAGTCATTGATTCTGTCTAGTATTAATTACATTACAGTTCCAACAACAAGAAAAGGGCGGGACTTTCTCGAATACTTATGACACAGCAGAATGTCGTTCTGCGGATTAATGAAATACGTTTTTGAAGTGACCTTTTAACTTGGTATAAATTGTAATTACGTGATAGTTTTGAAGAATATGTTTTTGTTGTAAATTATTTTTAACAAAACGATAAAACATTAATTGTTTTATTTAATTTATTATAAAAAAAGTATCTAAACTAAATTTACTAATATACATAATATCTTACCATAGACAAGGATAAATATATTTTAAGCTCTCTAATGTACAATTTGCCTTATTAGGTATAGTTCTACTATCATTATGTTTTATTAATGTGACGATAGGGGTGTCAATCTAAAAAAATAATAGAATTATTTCATAGTATCTATATTTAGATATTGATAAGTACGTATTTGGCTATTAGACTAGAGCGCCTTGAATTACATAATATAAGATAAAACTAAAGTGTTTAGTAAATAGTTCTTAGACTGGACAGTATGTTCAGTTGAAAATACAGGTTGAATACAGATTATCTCAATATATATAAATCTCGTGTCACAATGTTTGTCCTCAATGGGCTCCTAAACTACTTAACCGATTATAATAAAATTCGCACACCATGTGCAGTTCGATCCAACTTAAGAGATAGGATAATTTAAATCTCAAATTATAGTCGCAATATTATTTAATTTGTATATTTGAGAGTCAAAATTATCCTTT
>JAOSYY010000001.1:11108980-11119502 GCA_025727935.1 Hebomoia glaucippe | reverse complement strand
TTTATAAGTGGTATTTTGGTTGGGAATGTTCAAGGAAATGCTAATAAAATTGGATATGACTTGACGTGGCTGTTATATTTTGGCTGAAACGGTATTTCATTGTTATTAATATTATTTTGCGCTAAACTACTACGAGTTTAACAATCTAAAGCTGATTTCTACAGTAGTTTTACGTCTGGTTAGTATTTGAGGGTTAAATGAGTTGGAATTTCAAAAATATGGAAATTCAGGCGGAATAAGACTGATGTCAGAAGTCTTTTTTTAAGTATCCTTCAATTATAAAGTAGACCTCTTCTTTATTTTTCCTACTAATGAGCAAAAATATTCCACAATTTTTAAATTCATTATTAAAATTTTTAATTAATTCTGTATAATCCGTATTGTATATCATATTTTGTGTGTGGCATCTTAACCAATTACAGCGTTTTAGCGATTTCACGCTTCTCTTGATGTTAAATTAATTAAAAACAGTATAGAGTTATAAAACATTGAGACTCGACATCTAATAGTAATAAGTTATAATTAGTCTGAATGCTGTTTATTTAAACAGTTTTAGAGTTATATCATTTGGTTAAAAAATAATATTATGCATTTGTAATGCACCATATAGTAAAATATAAAAAAAAAATATTAGTATTGAGAGGTTTTGTAGTGGATCCAAACATGTCAAATGAAAGATAGATTTAAATTTCTTAAAGATTTACAATAAGTAACGATTATGATTATGGAGATAAAAAAGATGTTATTTATATAATATAAAATGCAATATATTATATATTATGAAAGAATATAATATGCAAAAACCAATTATAATAAAACGATTCCTGTATACTACTCTAGACGTTTACAGCTGGTTAGTTATAATGGCTTCTAGCGACAAAACATTCGGAAAAAAAAACGAATGTAACACTAGTCTAGACAATTTTATGTCTATGGAAATGTTTCTATGCCGGAGTTAAGAGCGGTGTTGATATTAATTATGCAGAATCATTGGTATACTCTAATGCACCAATATGTATTCATAGTCGAGGCTTCATTAGTCAGTCAGGATCCCTCAGGTGCCTCAGGGTACTGATACAATTTTAATTAGATATCCGAGAACTTAAGAATAAAGTGATTTTACCCCAAGTTTAATGTTGAAACTGCCTAAACTGACCCCTGAGGCGCATTGAGGGTTATATGGAGAAGAAAGTTTCATATTTAGATTTCTATTTGTATATAAGTATAGCTGAATAAATTATTCAGATTTTAAGAAATTTAATCGATTAAATAAATATCATCTTACAGGCTTAACAAGATTACTTCAAAAAAATGGAAGTAGTTCCAGGATGTCTGGAAGTTAGAGAAATGTCGAATTTTTTATAACGTGTTCATAAGAGATGAGGCATTTTCGATAATATAACATTATTTTTCGAAAAAAACAATGAATTTAAAACATTTAAAGCATTTATTGAAAGCGCCATTGTAATTAATTAGTGTTAATTTTAATTAATTTTTGACCTATTTTGAGTTTTATTAAAATGTATATTTCATGTTAACCAGACTTTATCTCGAAGGCTATAAACCATTTCTCTCAATCACTTAAAAGGTAAAGTAATAAAGTACACTCATTTGTTCGTCTGTTTGTCTTGTCACTTCGACTTTCGCTCCGTTATATTCATCTGATAAGTTTTATGTTATGGAGAAAGTGAATATATAATTTGTACATGTAAATAATACTGCAGGGAGGAACATTTCAACAACAGTTTACTTTAATTAGCAGAGCGGCATCTGTTACCTTTTTATGTATACTATCAGTGTAGCGCGGTTTCACCCGCATTGATTAACTGTACTCTATAACAGATAAATAAAATCCGCAGGTCTGTTTGTCATTTTAAAATAACCACTCCTTAGTAAATATATATGGATGTATACCCGGCCTATGAACCAAAATAACATTTTAATATTTTTTTATTTCGTTCGTTCCGGCTAATCTATGAAACGGCTGATCCCGTAAAAATTGGTCTAGCTGTTTCAGGGATTGGCTGGAAGAAACAGTCAGACAAAATTAAAAAAAAATGTTATTTTGGTATATGCCGTTTATACACAATCATATGTATTTTGTAAAACGAGGTTATTTTAGTATAACAATTGTTTTTATTTATTATTACAATAGATTTATCATTGCTGGCTACATTTTTGTAAGTAATTTTATACCGCGATGAGGAACTCACTTTGAAGTCAGACCGTTTTTCATTTCAAACGCCTTAAAAGGTTATGTCCAGGTAACATTATCCACATTATGTTCGAAGCCTTTGAAAAGAAAAGTTGTTGGACATTTTTTGAAACCGCTTCCATTTCGGGAAGAGGTTTATTGCAAAAGTGGATAGGGACACGCGACGCGGACCATCAAAGGATACCATTTTTTTCCTAGCGAGTGATTATTTTTCCTCTTTATTTGTTGATTTTATTTTCCTTTTGATTTGAGTTTTATATAGTATGCTTGTTTTTTCACTCGGATATTGTAATTATGAAAGGAGGATTTAAAACAACTTCATTTTAAGAAAATATGCTTTTTACAGCTGGCCAGTAACTTGGCTTTTTAATATATAACACGAGCTTTAGGGGTCTCAAGGCTCTTCGGCGGTCAAGAAATATCACATTTAACCTAACAATCATCCTTTAGTCGAATTAATTATTCTCAACAAATTAATAAGTATTTCTCTATCCCCAAATCTGTAACAAGAATCAATTCAAACTTTATTTTAGATAATTTTTGTCAGTCTTATTGCTGATGCAACATTAAAATACCGATACAAACTGTATGTTGTAGTTTAATACTGACTTGGCTAATGCTCTTTGAATGCAAAACTTATTCACCTAATTACCTTAATCTTGAATGATGTATGTAGTATTATCCATCTTAAGAAAAGTCATTAATAGAAAAGTAGGCACGTTTAGTTAATTATTAATGACTTGCAATAAAAATATATACCAATTAGTTTTCTTTGCTTAAGATTAAACAATTAGGATGCGTTTGCATTCGTTATAAGTGCAGTGAATGTAAGTCTACGCTTAGAGGTAACAATACTACATATTGTTAAGTTTAGAGATTTTATCAACATGATATTTAAAGCGATAAGTTGTATTTTGCATACAATAGAGATATTCCAATGTTTTTGTGTCAGTATCAAGTCACGAATGGCCGCGACCAGCCGCGCAAGATTGGCAGATTTTTTAAGATTTACCGATGTTGTGTATTATTATGTCAAAGCGCAATGTATTCTCACGACTTTCGGATGCATAGGTAAGTAAAGGTTTTTACAAACCGGTTTAAAGTCACCATCTCATGATTAGGCAGGACTTTCCCAACTCTTGACCTTTCTTTGACCTTATAATCTTATTACTATAACCTAGCTGTTATATGTATGTACAATGGTATCATTCGAAGAAACATTCAGAATTTGTTTACATTAACAAAAATTGTTATCAGCGCCATCTCGTAGAAATACAAGGTAATTAATTGAATGTACTGCGCGTAGCTAGGCGCAATTACTATCAAAATAATATGTAATTAGTTATACCCTTATTTTAGAAAAATTTAATCCTAACAAGCGCTTCAATATCGGATAGAATTTAAATAAACAAAAAGGAGTTAATCCGAAAACCGGATATCAATGTTTGGAGAAATGGTCACTCACCTTTCTCCGTATTCCAAATAATTTTAATTAACTTGTCGTTCATCCAATAAAAAGCTTGAGTATCCGTGGATCAAATCGAGCGTCCTGCAGGCGTAATACACCTACTTCTGTTAGTCAGTGCGCGGGCGCCGACGTTTCCGATCGTTTGGCTCATGCTTGGCGCATATTATTTGCGAAAAACACGCATATCGTATACATTTGACCGCACGTGCGCCTCCTTGCATCTCACGATTACGGTATTTTTATACGTGATTTGATACGGGTATTACGAAATTCTGTGTTTCTGTTTTGTTCTGTGCCAATTGTTTGAGGGCGTTGACATTTTCGTGAATTTCAGTTATAGTGTTTATTGTTAATTCGTGTTTAGTAGGTGTTCTTATTTCTATTGTGTTGTCCACAGCTGTTATATACGCACGGTCCTATTTTATAACTAATATTGTTTTATTGACATTATTCAACACGCTTTTATTAAGTATACAGAAAACAGGTAAATTAAAACTGAGAAGTAAATTATAATTTTTATTTTAACGTCTTCAAGTTATACTTTGTGTAGTTTTGATGACAGCACATTAAGTATTAGACTGTGTGTTGATCTAGTAAAGAGCTAAATCGTGTTAAAAATACACATTAACGGGTACAACACGCGGTTTATTTTATAAATTCGTGTATTTTATTTGTGTGGCACTCACAGAATTACGAGAAATTTTAAACTGTACGATTTTTTTTACAATCATATTACATTTTGTAAAGACCTACTGAAATCTTAATAATATGTTTATTTTTCAAACTATCGTATTTGCTATGTATTCTGTTATGGTATGAGGGCATTACCGAATTATTGAAACATAATGAATCATGAGGAATTTGTCTAATGTTCGATGATCTAATCCAACCCACGTTATTGTGATTTTAACTTTACGACTTAATAGTGTAACTTAAATAGTAAATAATCTTTGATATCGAAAACAAAAACTTAGTACCTACAGAATATAGTTATTTAAATCATTATCATATTGAAATATCAAGTATCTATGTAAAATTATTAAATGCCTGAACAAACCATAAGTTATATTTCAGAAACGTCTCGCTCACGTCATCTTTCAAACAAACAAAACTGCATCAAAATCGGGGCATTCGTTGAGTAGCTACGACGCTACAGACATGTCAAAACTTATAACACGTCTTTATATCTGACAGTAGTTCCTACCAGCAGCTTCGCTCTCGTTCATTTCGATTTCTACATCTTTGGTTATACTATTGGACTTTTAGTTAAGATCCCTAATTGTTTTGAAAATATATTATAGCCCCATAGCCTTCCTCAATAAATGAACTATCCAACATTGAAAGAATTTTTCAAATCGGACCAGCCGTTTGCGATATTAGCACGTTCAAACAAACAAACAAACTCTTCAACTTATATTAGTATGGATTCAAAATACAGTCACTAATTTTCCATGTTTGAGTAAAACTATGAAGGATTAACAAGGAATTCCTAAAGACGTATATTAGCGCGCTTACTTAAATGTATTTTAGCTTGTAGTATTTTGGAACAGGTCCTAACAGTTAAATATTAAGTGTTTACCTACAGTGTACATTTATTGGCTCCTTGCCATGTTCAAAGCGATCTTTGTCATTTCAATGTATTTGACAGTTCATCGTTTGTCTTTGTACCATTGTTTATTGCAGTGTTAACTGCTTCTCAGTTTTTTATTTAAAGTCCATGAATAAATTTATTGGATAGCTCATTTCAAAATTTTAGAAGCTAGTATATCAATGCATTATTCTATATCATTTGTGCAAAATTTAATGTCATTGGAGAATGTCAGTTTTATATATTAGCTGATATTTAAACAATGAGAAATGAATAACAGGTGAGCTGTAGTGTCTACAGCTATAAAACAAAAAATATAATATATACCATACTACAAAATAACTTGGACAGGATTCAATCGTAATCGTTTCCGTTCCTCGTAATTTTAAGATTTAATGATGATGAAATGAAGAATAAGGTACTTGTATCATTATTATGTTAACATTAGATGACAGAAATTTAAACAACAAATTTTAACACTCGTAAAAATCGGTCTAGCAGTTTCCGAGATTTACCAGAACAAAAGACAGACAAACATGTGACAAACTGTTTCTGTTATAAGTATTATATCTACTTTCATACACATTTAGGAAAAAGCTGTTATTTCAACTAAGCGTAGATGAGACTCCTTAACATTATCATTATTTTTTAATAACATACATATCTAATTCTTATACAAATATTATTCCTACTGGTACTACTGATAGGCCTTACCCTTTGTAGCTTCAACACTTATCAGTCTCGGGTATCTTGTATAAACACTTTCTGTGCATAGTTACATCCACGTTAAATAGAATTAGGAAATATTGTCGAAGCATCAAATTTTTGCTCTATTGCGTGTTATTGGATTCAACGAGTGTTTCACAATGTAACAATATTACAGATACAAAGATGGAAGTACTTATGCGTCAGCATTATTGCGTATTTATCGTATGATGTTACCTTTGTCTAGAAAACAGAATGTAATCTTCCGATTAATGTTTCGCCTTAGTGATTCTTTCAAGGAGTATGATCCGGAATTTTCAGTTCAGTTATATCGTGTCTCTAGCGTTTCAAAAACCTTGCCAATCTTTGTGTCTATGATATGGCTGTTAATTCTAAAAAAACTTAGTTATTTTCCTGGATACGAGCGTTGTTGGTCTTAACTGAATGTAATGGGTTAAGCTAACTGCATCTTCTCTCAACTCAGCCATTATGTACTATAATTCACTATTTGTGTATGTCTGTTGGTTTTAAATCTATTTTTAAGGCCTGGTGCAAAAATAGGACTATTAAGTTTGATGTGTGTGTCTGTATATCCGTAATATAATTCCCAATTGCTTGATTTTCATACAGTTTTTTGATTTGAAAGGCGTGACCTCGATGATCCTTAACTATAATTTATGTACACCCAGACGTTTGATTATATGTCGTCATTATTACATAAACATTTTAGTACTATCATTAGCGATTTTTGAAATTCTTTTTTATAAGCTCAATATTATTTACAATACTCATATCCTTATTATATTTTGTGTTGGAATTGAAAATATTTAGTTCTAATTGATCCTATATTTTCCTCACGACATTGAATTTATTATGTAGAACGATTTTTATAGAATTTACTTGTGACCTTTACATTGGATTATTATATACTTTGTCGATGACCACGTCGGCACGTACCTAGCCTTATAATCACTACTTGTTTTGCCATAAACGGCTTAATACTTCCATTACAAGTAAAACCTCGAACTTGAATTTTATTTACGTGCAAACTTGCATTCTGTAATGTTATTATTATTTTAGTTCACAGCTATTCTTTGTATAATCTATACTAATATTACAAGTTTGTTTGTTTAACGCGCTAATCTCAGAAACCGCTGGTCAGATTTGAAAAAAATATTTCAGTGTTGGATAGTAAATTTATCTAAGAAGGCTATAGGCTATATTATATTTTCAAAAATATAAAGGATCCTTACTAAAAGTCCAATAATGTAACCCAAGGGATAAAATCGAAATGTACGCGAACGAAGCGGCTGAAAGAAGCTAGTGTTAATATAAGTGTTTTTCTTATTTCTTCGAAAAGTAAGAATTAAAATTTTCATAAATAATATAGAAAATTGTTTTGTAGCTATAATAATAAATTTAGATTTTTTATGACTGGTATTTACACATGGTTTTGCTCGCTGTCATGTGAGTTTTATCAAGCAGTTCTAGTTGTCTATTATATTATTTTTGCTGAAATTAGAATAAACAGACATACGTGGTTTCTACAGATTTATTATATGTACAGTTTTGAAATTATTACAATAGTGCATTGATACATATCATATTAATTGTACGAGTTTGTGTAATTTTAAATTATTAAATATTTTGTTTATAGTTAAAAATTGCTTAGACGGCTGATTTGTAGGCTCGGATAAAGCAACCGCGACGCCACAATAGTCGATTTCGAATTCAGTCTATAAATTTCCGAATATTCGAAATAAAAATAAATAAGGCCGGCAGCAGAATGTCACTTAAAAAAATACAAATGGTGTAATATAGCTAAGGCCTTAGGGTTGGCAATGCGTCTTCTAGATCTACTGATCTTGGAGGTATCCATGGGCGCCAGGAATCGCTTAGTATAGGTGAACTATAAACTCGTTTGCCTTCCTATCGCAAAAAAAGAAGATGCATACGGTAAGATAACGTTTTTTTACGTAAAAAGTTTAAATTCTCACCGGCCTAGACGAGATTGAAAAGGAAATTGTTATTTTATTACTTACATTAAATAAAGTATACAGTTTAGTAATTGGATATAAATCAAGATGGCCTGCTCACGATAACGCAGATTATAAATTATAATTGCCTTTAGAAAGATTGTTGCAATTATTCCATTCAGCTGACATAACGTATGAAATGTGATCTCTTGATGTTGTAGCAATTTATAATAACGCTGAAGAAAACGAGACTAAAATTCGATAACATGATTTATTTATTTTCTTTTTGAATACATATTGAAATTACAAACTAAGAAGATTTTAAACAAAATGTAGCTAGAATATACTAGTGTATACCTGAAAATCTGCATAATAATCTGTTATGTGATTTAAGAGTAATAAACGAATAAGTAGACGACCTTTTATTAGATTCACTTGTAATTAAAAACAATGTAATCAATTCTCGGAAGTCGAACGAGAACTTTCTGCTGACTGTCGTACTGAGGCAAAACATAGACTTATTCATATTTAGTACACTGTCAGAAATTTAAAAAAAAAATTGGAACACACACTTGGAATTTTAGGTTAGAAAGTCTGCTATATTCTTGAATTATTTTTTAATAAATACACTAAATAATACAAATTCACTTAGGCACATTAAAACGTCTGTTTCTGTGTCGTTTGTTGTAATAGCTAGGACCTAGAGATAGTTTTCTCTACTATATATTATATTTAGATATATTAAACAGCGCCGTTAGCAGCAGAACTTTTTGTATTCAATATCCTTCCAAGCTCGTTCGGTTGTTATTAATACTTCCAAAGTATTTGAAAGTTAATGGTAAAATCGTAATAAAGCTAATGGTACCCTTGAGCTATGTAGAATAGCTGGCTATTTCTACACCGTGTTTTATTTGCAGAAATATTGCGCTGAGGTCGACGACATTGCCTGTTTTGTGTCGTTAATTGCCTTTATACTGTTTGTAGCATACGGCAATTAAAGAACAATTGATAATATTTCATAATTTTTATCGCGTTAAGAGCATAGCTCTTTTAATCTGCTTTGTCTGCTCTATGCATTAGTTCCTTATCGAAAATCTGGCGTTCATGTAGATTTTGACAACTACTCTCATCTCGCGTTCATTTCGATTTTTACTCCTTGGGAACGGTGCAAAAAACCTTAGCAGAATTTTAGTCTATCATTAATGTTTAATTCAAATCTTTTATACTATAATATAATTCTGTTTTTAGAAGAGAAATTTTCTATATAGATACGACTTGTGCAAAAATAATAACACATAATCAGGGCTTATAACAGTAAATTTATGAGTTATGGATGTTAGATCGAATATTGCAATTATAGATAATGTTGTGTAAAATTGAAGATTTATTGACGTCGTGATGTAATGCTTCTTCCAATTTCTTAGACAATGTCGTAATCGAAAACTGTATATTAATTATAGGTATCTGTTTCATTTGAAATTCAATACGGTTTTGTACTACTGACGAAATATTGTGCCCCATTTTGTATACCTATTATGTACGAGCTCGTATAGGTGAAATTAATAAAATAATTTATCAGTGTTCATGTTTCGCGTGATTATATTTATTTTAATCCAACTTCCCTCTTCAATACTTTCATCTTTACATTTACGTATTTTAAAATTCATAATTAGAATAATAAACTACATTTCTTAATCGATGCTGCGAAAGCGGTTTAAAATTTTAACGCATCTGCAGCATCGTATCTTCTAAACGAATTTGCCGATTTTGATGCGGTCTCTTTTGTTTGAAAGTTCAATTTATCGAGATAGCTCTTTACGAAATTACATGTGCTTGTCAGTCTGTGTGTCTGTGTCGCATCACAGCTCCTCAACAAATGGTTTGATTTCTATGCGATAATCGAAAATCTTAGCTAATTATTTGTTTAACACAAATATTATTTATAACGAAGTCATATTTAACAATTGAGAACAGAACTTCCAGTACGGAAGGTCATACAAAAATTTATTAAGACTTAAGCGTTTTTACATGGGTCAACTTGACGTGTGGGTGTACAGTATAATTCACAATATCCCGTTGTTATACCGAGGGTAAAACTGATGACCGGTGCCAAACGACGCGTGACGCCTGTGTCAGTCAGCTTACGTGCTATTCACCAATCACTACGTTTTAAAAAATATTTCTGCATCTGAATTCAACTCGTCAATATAGTCGTTATACGCAGTTAGTGATTGTGATGCAATGAGTGAAGTGCAAATGTTGATAACAAAGTATACAGCGATTCTGCTGGAGAGTGCTAGGAACTCGGAGGCGCGGAACACCACCCTGTCGAGATTTAGCGATGGTGACTGGTCGTCTTTGGATAGCGCCAGGCGACGTCCTTGGAGACGACGGACTTATGCTTATAGGTTAGTATTATGTTATAGACAAACCATAGAACAATTTCAATTGTAGAGAACACAGAGATCACACAAACGGATAACTAAGTTAATCTATGCTTCTATATTCTTCACCTATATATATATATATATATATATATATATATATATATATAAATATTATTGTGTCCG
>JAOSYY010000001.1:10990101-11003856 GCA_025727935.1 Hebomoia glaucippe | reverse complement strand
TAAATCTATTAATTTCACAATATAATTAAGTAGCAACAGGGTATGTAACGTGAGAATCACAAATCACGTGTTCTCCGAGCTTCTTTCATAATGTTTTATATTTCAAAGCCTTCTTATTTTCTATACCCCCTTACAACTCCCCATATTCAAACAAAAGGCGTCCAATCAGAGAGCAAGATTACATCTACTTATATTCGGGAAGGTTATTGAATAGCACCCACGTGATTCTTGAAAGCCTCGATCCGTATTTAATTATCCGTTCTAAATGTGGGATGAAATTCAATCGCTATTGATTTTCGCGACTGAACTGAACTAGACGGTAACAAATTGGTGGATTTTTTTTGGCTAACTATACTTATGTCATTATCTATACTAATATTATAAAGCTGAAGAGTTTGTTTGAACTTTCTAATCTCAGGAACCGCTGGCCCGTTTTGAAACATTTTTTCAGTGTTGGATAGTACATTGATCGAGAAAGGCTATATTATAATTTGAACAAAATTTGGGATCTTTACTAATAGTCCAATAATGTACCCGTAGGTGTAAAAATAATGCGCGTGATGCCGCTGACAGAAGATAGTGTTAAATAAACTAGGAAATAAGCATTACGTAGGATAAGATTACAAAGAGCGGTATAACAAAACATATTTTTGACAAACTATTTACAGCATTGAGTAGTATATTATAAGACAATATTAATAAAATGCACCATACACTAACATGTACATCTTTTATTTTCCATGTCTCATTCATGCTAAGATCTAAAAAATAAATGGTACTTAATCGTGATCCTACGCAGATATATGTAAGCTACGTAATTAAAGTTTCTATGAGTTATACTCAGTCGTCATAAGATTTTACTCAACAATAATATATAAAATAAAACGGCATATGTAAGACAATTCACACGTATATGCGCACGCGACGAGACGTGACTCACTCAAGGGAATATGATTTAAACGTAGTCACAACGTGTACTGGACACAGCGATATGTAATATAGACCTGACCACAATTTACGTAATTACTACGTAATATCAATAATTGTAACATTTATTTGGAGTAATTTCCGCTGTCTGAGGGACACAACTGATGGATCCGTTTCGATGAAATTCGTAACGGTTCAACGGAAAAATTTATGTTAGGATTAGACCAACAGATAAGCCATAGCCTCCCTAACCTTGTACTAAAATATAACTATAACAGGTCAAAAGTGTTTTTATAAATATAATAATTATAGACATAGATAAATAGAGCGTCAAAAGAATAGCGACTATTTTGGTACTAGTCTATTTCTTATTAAATCTTTAAACAGACAGATAATGGTCACCGGTATTTTGTAAACGTACACACGTGTTGATCCATGCGAATTGCGATGTAAGCTTTATTAGACCGCGATGAGGTAGCACGCCTGTGATACCATGTCAATAAATTTCCTCAAATAATGTAAAATTTTAAACGAAAGTATCTGTTGTCGACAGGCGAGCTCAGGTTCATTCGATGAAAGATGGTCTTTGAAGAAAATCACTGACATCAATCATTATGTAATAATGTGCTATCATCTCATTTGTTTAATGTACATTCCGCAAAAATCTATTTTTACTAAGTCAAAACTTTTACAAACGTTATTATTTTAAAATATTAAAAATATATTGTTTTTTTTACATAAAATATATAATGCTTCAAGTCCAAAACAATTAATAGTATTTGATTAAAAAAGTCAGTAATTTTTTTATTTTCGTGCGACAACACAACTTTCCATCCCGCTTTAGCGCTACAGCGACGACGCGACGAATATTCCGTCGCCCGGGCTTCGATTTTCAAACAAGCGTCGCGGACTTAACTTCGCGTTCAGCGCTCGAGGAGAACGCACGTAGCATCGAGCAGTTATAAGATTTTCCAGTTGTGTTTGTGTTGCCATCAAACTGTGTTATCCAAATATGTGCGAAAAACGTACCAGAAAATTCAAAAAAGGTTTGTTCTTTTTACTTAAGGGATTTAAATAGCAGTTATTTCTTTGCCACTGGTATAATTGTAGGGCGGCGCGGTGTATCACTGACCTACCACAAACAATGTTACTTGCATATTATATCACATAAGTTACTTATATCTACGAAATACGAAATATGGCAGATCTTTGTGGATTTATAATTTTTTTTTAGTATGTGTTTTGCGAGAATGTGTCAATGCTTTGGTCTATTCATTATATTCTGTTAAATTGTTAAGAAAAGAAAATTCATTCTACAACATAAAGATCTACAAAGAAATAGATAAAACTACCAAAATTCTAGCTACAACGTGTTTGTAGCGCCATCTTTTAATAAGCGCTTCTGGCTACAAAATAATAAAATGGAACTATAAAAACTTATTTATCTGGTAACGGGTAGGACAGTTCTCAGTTTCTAGTACTTGTAAATTCTTTCTTGGCAAATGCTTCTGACCTCTTTATACTATTTTAGTATTATTACTTTTATTCAAAGATAGTGGATAAAATAAATAATGATGAGTACTTTGACTTCGAAATTAAATATTTTATATACATTTTATTAGCATTGCGATATTGAATGCTTTCTCTTAACAATTGATACGTCTCAACTTAACGATTATAAAAGGTGACGTCATTGGCAATTCAGATCTATGACGTCGTGATGCATTCACAAACGAAACATATTGAATATTAAGACTAAAACAAATTTCAACTATATCCATGTACAAACGTGTTTTAATTGATTTTCATATATCTGTTCTTCAACGTAGAACATGTTTTAGAGCATGGCTACATATTAAAGTTTTGAACGTTATTTGCGGAAAATTAATAGATCATATAAATACACATGCCGAGTAATTAACAATGTTCAGATAATCCTACATGCATTACCAACAATTAAAAGTTCATTCACCGTATTTTATCAGTAATCTATGAATCCACAACAAATAGTCTACTATTATAACAGATTACAGATTAGATATAATGTTCGAAGTTGGTTTAACTTGGACAAAATTAAAACAGTTCAAATTTTTTTAGTTGCATAAGATAGTTATCAAAATGATAACTTAACTCGAAAATAATTACCGAATTTTAATCATTCATTAAAATTAGTTAAGATAATTTATTGGGTTAATAAAATTTCATAAGTAATGGCAGTTCTAAATGATAATTTCATAATAGTTACACAATCTTTTAAGACTCATCAAAAAATATGTAAATCTGTAAGTTAACAAATCAGTTTACACGTGTTTATCTTGATAAAACGTGACGGAAAGTGTGACGAGGTCATTTTGTGTTTTATCATGACAAAGCGTCTACTGCAGTATATTTTTAAGTACTTGTATGCACATTAAGAATATTTTCAAACAAATACCGTCAAACTTTACACTGGTATTAATTTTAGGCTTATAAGGATGAAATTGTAACTAATATTCCATGTTTCTTTTCAGGTTCTAATGTAACCCGTCTTCGTGAAGCACGGCGCCTGCAGAGACTGCAATGGTTAGCTACACCAATAGTACGGGAGGAAGCAGCTCCGGCAATTGTCACAAGAACCACACCTGAAAAGGTCGCGCAAAACCGTCTAATCTTAGACCTAGCCTGGAAGACGCTAGCATTAATGCACAAGAACCGCCTCATTCAAGAAAAAATTGTCGCTCTGCAAAAAGAAACATCAGAATTCGTATCGGCAATTATGAGCAACCCTGAAAATAAGAGACGTTACTTAGAATATGTACGTCTGTATAATGCAGGTCAGTTGCCAGACCTCAAAAAAGAAATTGAATCTAAACTTCATTTGAAAACAGAACCGGAATAAATCATTCTCCGCTGTGACCGAATGAATGATGAATGAGTGATATTCAGCGTATAATTTGCATGTGATATTAATTTTGTTTTATTAAAAATGGCCGTTTAAAGTTTCAATAACATTACTTATTTCATAGTAGCCAATGATAGTGAAATGCATGTTACAATCTCTGGAGTTGAATTAATGTTAATTTATTTTAGTAAGTACTTATTTATCACATACATAAAATTTATTTATATGATTACCTAATGATAGATAGTATTTTAGATCATGTAAATTTGTAGTTCTCTCATATGCAGCAATAATATAATCAAATTCAGTGTCTTATTCTAAAAAGTTGTGGCTATTTTAAGAATCTTTCTTGTTATAAAATTATAATGAGGTTGTAATGAAGAGGCTGTTAGTGTTTATATATCTTCGTACCATTTATTATACAATTATTGCCCTATTATTATTAAAAGTTAAAACTCCCGTTGCTTAGTTCATTAGTAATATTATGAAGTTGTGAAGACATACTTTAACCTTTTAGAGGAATCATAGTGAGAAGTATAAGTAGAAAAAAAGAGTTAGATACTATAAACCTATATTGAGGGTAAGTAGTCAAACATTACAGTCAGAAATTGTAACAAGCCACTTGGAATGTTCGTTAAATTTTATGTGGTACGAAGTAGGCCCAAAAATACTCTTAGGTTAGAAAGAGAAAAAGAAGCATTTTCTGTGTCTTCAAAAGTATTGTTTCTTTTATATAGCTTATGAAACATCCTTATTTCTTAATTTCTATGTAAAGTGTGCATTACAAACATACATATTTGCTACTTGAATGTAATTTTATATGTATAGTGAGAATGACTTAACAAATTGTAGTTGAAGTATATAAGTATATAGCGTGTAATAATCTTTATTATTCGAATTTAAGATTTCGAAGTCTTAAATGTTCTTTAACCTTCTACTTTGTAGTCCTTTAATTGTTATAAAGATTGTACTATTATAATATCAAATAAAATCGATGGTTGAAAAGCTATGGTAAAATTGTAAATTGCATTTAATAGTATTTAGTTTCTACAAGCACAGATCTACCAAAAACTGTGTTCATTTTATTGTTGATTCTATAAAATTAGTTTTAAATTATCACAAAATTTAATTTTAAGTTTTATTATAAAACAATGGTTATGTGATTATGCACGTATATACGCAATGAGTGTATTGGTACATATGAAGTAAAAATGTAGTATTCTTCATTTGTAAATTCGTGTGAACTGATTTGTACCTATTATAAAGTTGCCTATTTGTAAATACAAAATACCTATTTCTGCATAATAAAAAGATTTGTCATTTAAGTACTCAAGTACTTAAAGCATATAATTCGAATTTTATATTAATCAAAGAGTCTGATGGTTATTTATGAAATATTTGTAACTATTCTTATAGCACAATGATTCTTTGATCTGTTTAATTAATGCTTATCGTTTGACCACACAAACTTGTCTCTAGATTATGAATGTCTCTTGTGAATTTGTTATTAAAATTAAACATTTTAAGAATATTAGGTGTGTAGAATACAATAATTTTGCAGTTTGCTATATCTTAAGTCAATAATTTATATGTACGCTTATCGAGTTCACGACTTACGCGTTTTTATGGTAATGATGCTTGTAACTTGTAAGTTAAGCTTGAAATAAACTAGTCTTTGATGAATAAAGAGTTTTATTTCATTATTATTTACAGACTGAAACTAATTAACCTTGAGATTTGACTAAACTAAATCATAATTAAAGTGATTGAAGTAGTTTTCCTATTATAAAATCAAAATAACAGTTTTCTTTAATTGTGTAAAAAAGAGTATACGGGACTTTAACAAAACCACAATTTATAAAATATTTGAAACTCTTTCCAGTTAATTTAAGAAACGATTGGAACGGGACTCGCTGTCGGACAAGTAATGTTATAAAATAGACAATTTTTTTATCTTTATCACCATCATTGATTCTAAAAACCAAATGCTTATGAGATCAATTCTACTGAAACTGAGGGACACACTGGTTTGAAATTAAGTATGATTTTTATAATTTAGTGTGCTGCTTTCTAATTAAATTACATATAACAAACATATTACAGATAATATGAAATTTAAGATGTAAATACATTGCAATTTACAATATAAAATGACTCATTGACATAACATTTCAGTTTTTGCAAACTGTCATTATCCATATTCTATTGAAGACTGACAATTTCTCTTCGCGCGAACTTCAATGTCGCTACATTTAAAAATCTATTATTATTCTATGCTTCAAAATTCAAATGGTAAAATTCATAACAAACTAGAATAACTTGATATTAATGCCTATTTATTATTTTATTAAAGTCTTAATCCGTCATACCTGAATGTATTTAACATTATAACTAAAAGTAATACAAAACCATGAAAGCCCTCATTCAACGTGTAATGAATGCAAATGTTTCAGGTAATTATAATATATTTCGATATTTTTCGTTTGGAGGTTATTATTTTCATTTAATTAAAGCATAAATATACATAATGTACAATAGTTTGAAGCTGAAAATAATTTACTTCAAGACATAAATGTCTTTATAATCCTTTATATTTTATAGTAAATGGAGAAGTAGTCAGTTACATAGGACAAGGATTATGTGTTTTCATAGGAATTTCAAACACTGATACTAATAAAGATATGGAATACATGTAAGTAGATGTATGTATGTACTAGATGCTAAAATTCCAGCAGTAAAAATATTTTTTTTAAGTTTATGATATGTACCTATTCCAGGACTCGTAAATTATTGTCACTAAAACTATTTCAAGATGAAGCAGACAAAAAATGGAAAAAAAGTGTAGTTGATCTTGACTATGAGTTACTTTGTGTCAGTCAATTTACTTTGTACAATACTTGGAAGGTAAGAATTGGTTATCTTAATTATTGTAACCTATGTTAATTACCTAGTGTATCTAGTGGAAACTCACAAATGTATTACAATGTGTATAGACTTGTTTTATAGAATGGTAAAATATTTTAATTCATACTAACATTTCCTTAGGATTACTAAGTAATCATTTTAATACCATCACAATAACAACATTGTTGAGGGCATACTGTCTCAATGTTAGTTGACTAATATCTATGTTTAATTCTTATGGTGTTCTTTAAAGATTTTTTTGTCTGTTTTTTTGTGGCTGTTTTCATTTTTCAAAATGAAAACAGCCATGGCCATAATTTTATTTCAAAATTGTATATTGTAATTATAAGATAGATTATGTCCCACATCATTATTTTTTAAGTTCAATATGAAGAGATATGTTTTGATGAAAGCAACAGTTAAAATTTTCTTTATGTTTATATGAATTGGGTATATATTTTTAATCGAACCTGGCCATCTTAATCGCTCTTATATTCTCCAAGTCTTCCTCTTACTTTCTTTAAATGTCTCCAACACGTACATGTGCCCTTTATAACCATTGTTAAAATTTAGAATTTACTATGTAATCTTATAAGATTAAAGATTGCCAGTATCAACATAATATAAAAATTTTAATTTACATTTATTTAACTCAGATTGGTTCCTAAAAAACTTCTTTTACCTCTTTTTTATATAAATTCCGATGCTTTTTTTCAAGGGAAATAAACCAGATTTCCACCTTGCTATGCCAGGTGATAAATCAAAACAATTCTACGAACAGTTCATACAAATGTTGAGAAATCAATATAAGCCGGAAAAAGTCAAAGGTAACAAATGTTAGCTATTTGTCTTAGACTACTAACTGTAAAATTTTAATATTGGTATTTTATTTTTATTTAATTGGTCTTAAAGCTTTGATGTAATAAGAAACTCAATGTAATGTGACTTCTTTTTAGACGGAGTATTTGGTGCTTACATGCAAGTTTCTTTGCAAAATGATGGACCCGTTACATTGGAAATAGAATCACCTGTTAACAGTGGAAAACTAAAAGATACAAAAACTAATTCCCACATATTATTATCAGAATTAGATGACAATAAAGAGATATGATTTGTTATACTCTTCGTTAGTTACATAGATAACTTGATATTTATGTTACTTCCTAAAAAAAAAGAACTTTGTTTTAATAAATTAACTATTATATATATGTATAATGATGTTATTGTCTGTCTCACTTGGAACTAGCAGTGGCCTGTAGTATTACCCGCTTTAATTATATGTATGATGGTGAAATAAAAGTACCCTATTGTTACTTCTAATACCATCTGCCGACCAGTGAAATTGCAATCCAGTCTCAGTAATCTGTTACGGAAATAAACCACAATAGATAGTCAAACATTTTGTTTTTTGTTGTAAATTTGTATAGGACTTCACAGGCATTTAGATAATAAACTAGTGAGTGCTATGGACAGATAGTTGTTGGTCCTAGAGGCTTTATCACGTAACTAAATGTTTAGAGTAAACGCTACCATTCAAATGAGAGGTAAGCGAAAAGAGTCAAGTCTTTTCCGACGCGGTGTTGGTGTATGTGAAATGAAGAATCTACACAGGTTTAGATAGCTTCAAACCTGTGTACAGATTTCGTTAGGTCATCTTCGTAGTCGTTTAACACATGCAGTCTTTTACAATTGCGTTCGTATGACTAAGTGCAATCTGCACCATATTTCATTACATTATTTTTGTGTCTATCAATTTAGTTCTGCAATTTTCGACGCCCTACAATAAGATTAAGCAATGTAACATCTCTATGTTTTCCCGGTGAGAAAAATTAGTTAATATCGTTCTTAAACGTGAGTAATCACACAATAGATGTGATCGCTAGTAATGCCTAATGCAGGTAGTTAGTAATAACTGTTTCTTGTTTCATCAGTTTCAATGCATTGTTTTTGCCGCAGTACTTATCACCTTAAAAACCTAGCTCATACCTCATAAAAGAAATAAATTAAATAATATCTGTGGATACTAGAATAAAACCAACATTATTATTAAAAAAACTTTATTTTGAAGTAATGGTTATTATCTATTAACATGTTAAGGTTAGGCCAGTGCGTCATTGTTACAAGTAAGAACTAATACATAACACAGATGATATGCCTACGCTAAGTCTATTCGATATTATATTTATCAATCCACTAAACACACAAACATTACGACTATGGTCCTCCCTGTTAACAGATAATCGACCAGTATTCAAATGCATTTTAATTCTAAACGAGTAGAAAATAAACTAAAAAATGTATAAACAGACAAAATAAATGCAATCTATAAAACCTTCTATTTCAATTACGATAATGAATTCAACAAACGAGATTAAAATGATACTTAAATAGTGTCGAATTAATTAATATTAATTTATATAATTTAGCCTGTGTGCCGCATGATTACTATTTCTATACCGCGAAATATAGATATATAATCACTTTGTTCGTTTCACGCTTCAATCAAACGTACACTGATTCTTATAGAATTTTCAATTATTCAAATCATCACCAATCAAGGCACTATTCATTTTGGTATATTGCTGATACATCCTCACTCCTAATTCAATATCAATCAATGTGTAAACATGCGCTTAAATGTGTTAGATTACAATTTTCCTTTTCTTAATGTAGACGTTGAAATGCGAGCTTTTAAAAACAAAGAAAATGTTTGAGACACGCTTCAGGCGCGTTGCACATAAACTGTTTTTAAAAACCTCTAATATCAACTAGGAATCTATATCTAACCGAATAATATAGCTATTATAAAAATATCTATTTCTAAATTAAATAAAGTGTTACTGGGACAGGCTAAGGATTTCATGAACATATACCTTTTCAGATAAAATGGACGTAATTTTTTGTGTGCGAGATAAAACAAAATAATTCAGATACTACTTAAATTTAGTAGATTAACATTATAAATTACTCATTAATCGTTTTAATGGAATATATTGTAAATGCGAATGTTTGCTCTAAGAATGTTTTTAACATTAGTTTAAGATTTTAGTAATAGTACTGAATGACAATAGATTGACGCTTTAAAGTAATCTCAATCCATAAACGGAACTAAAATTATGTTGTTTATATTATACTGTCTTATTAATATTAACATAATATGAATCTTACATGTATTAAATAACTGTTCTTATAGTAGCAGTCGAAGTATTCAAATTAATATTTCATGAATCGGTCTGACGTTGAATGAATAAATAAATATATGAATTTAATTATAGTCTGTGTAAAACGCGCCAATCTGCTGTCATTAATAAAATTTGAAAATCGAAAATGAAGTTTTCGAAATACGGCTGACTGCTGAATGTTTGGCCGCTGCGTTTGATCGATGTTGTGGATTTACCAGAGCCCTGATGAGAACCCACCAGGAGGAACGCGGTTATGAAGAATGTTGCTGTTTCCGTTTATCGACGTAACCATGTTGATCTGACCGTTCAATGATTTGTATCCGTCGCCGGTGATTGGGTTGCCTTCTGAAATTATTAAAAAGAGGTTATATGTTTTGTTATACATTTAAAAAAAAAGCAAAATAATAGTCTAGTTTTCTCAAGAATAACAGATTCAATAAAACACTTAATTTCATTACTCTTATTATAGTTTGTATATGCCAAGTAAACGTTTTATGTTATATGATAATTTTATTAAAAACCACTAAAACAGTAATAATAATGGTCGTAACTGTAAAAGCAATATTAAAATATAAGTAATTTTTAAATAAGGCAAGTAATTCGAGGAAATATATTTAAAGTCGGTTAGCATCTTATTGATTGAGATAAATACAGAGATTTGTAGTTACTATTTAGTCGCAAAAACATGCAAATGAAACAAAGATGGATACTCCTAACAAAGTCTATCTAAGGATGATCCGTATATAGGTAAAGAAGTACTAATTTTATAAGTCTATGATTAAATAAGCTTAAAAAGATAAACAATAACATCCTCTAACTGAGACTACAAAATGGTAACAATTTTAAGAATAAATTGTAGGTTAAAAATATTCTATATATTTTAATCTAAGCTGCGTGCTTTGTAATCAAAATTGTAAACCTAAACTAAACAGTATAAATATTAAAATCTATCGATACATCAATCTACGTCACAAACAACATACAAAATTAAGCTTGTGATTATATATATTTAACATTAAAGGCTAAAAAAATTACAATACTTTACATAAACATTTTAAAACATTTAAGCAAATAATAACATACAGGGCTTGAGTGCTTAATTTAGCGACTTGAAGGAATCGTCTTAAAGATTTTTGCTAAATAACAAATTCATAAATGGTGCTTGTTGAAAATAATCATTGTAAAGGTGTGTACAGTCGTCATTTTTACAGTCCGTGCTCCTTCAGTCTTAATTAAACACCCACCCATTTCTCTTCGGCGAACATAGTCTACATAGTACGTCTTATGTCTGAAGTCCTCTGCATGCTGATTTCTATCAAACAGGAATCCCGAAACATACTTGTGAAATATTGGCGGGAACCCCGTTAGGGTACTAGGACCGGGGCCACAGGACGTCTGAAGTGGAATAACATCGGGAATGGGGCCATCGCGTTCGTATTTGAAAAGCGTCGGCGGCGGATCGAGGTTACTAACTACAAAGGGATCTATTGTACCATCTAGACTCGGTATAGGGTTGTATTTATAGTCCGGCATAGGTCTTTCACCTAATGCGGATGTCATGCCGACGAACGCGTGAGTTGGTAACGGGTGATAGGATACTTTATGTTCCTTCGGTTCTAAGTAATGTTGCGCTGGAAATGGAGGCCAATGCCTATCGAGTACTAACTGGGGTTCAAATGAATCTGGATCTATAATAGGATGTGCTTTTTCAGGATCGTCGGTTTGTAGACCGAGGAGCGTGTAAGGTGTTAACCGGGCGTTCAACCTGGGTTTGGTTGTGGATTCTACGTAATAATTAGCGGGTTTGGGGGGCCAATCGCGAGTGAAGTATCGATGGGTAGGTTGTGGTTCGAGTTCGTCTTGTGTGTCAGCACCTCGTAGGGCGGCCGCTGGGTGTCTGCGCCGCTGTGGAGGCAGTTGTACACCGTCGCCAGTCACCGGGTTCCTCTTCGGTGGCGTGTATGATACTGACCATTCAGAACAAACGGTTTTCATCCGAAGATAGACTTATAATAAACATAATACATATGATAATCAATATGCATTCTAATGTCGATGCATAAATTATGACTTCCTTTCGTAGGATGAGTTATAATTTACATAAAATGCTTTGTGATCTTAAAGATTATCGTTCCAAAACACTTCATGCTTAGTTTAAAACAAAGCATTGTTTTAAGGCTATTGTTAAGATGTATTATTGTTTATGTACATTTCAGCATAATCATTAAAATTTATTTATGTATGGGAGATAAGTGTTTATATTATGTGAAGCGATCTCTGTAGCGTGCACATATGCAATTTAATGTGCTCAGAGCACGCGAGCACAATGCCACATACACAGAAGTGGCAAAGCTTTCTAACCAAAACTTACAACGTCTGTGTATGCTTAATATTAAACGAAAGTGGAAAGGAATTCTTAGACACAACGTTGCAATACTTCTGCCGCCTTCTAAATTGTATAATTACAACAATTCTACACGCCACTGCTTGTTACTGCCGTGCTTAACATTTTATTAGTTTGCTTACATTGAGCAATTTATGTCGAAGGCATACGTTATAGCTTTGAGACGTTAAAAGTTTAATGTCTCACCGTAATGTTTTGTAAAAACTATTATTTAGAATTATTTATGATATAGAACGAGAAATGTCGTTATTATGAGTGGCTGTTATTATAAGTTAAACAGATGAAAGCAATTAGTTATCTGTACTTATAATAAATTCTTTGAGTTATTAGTATTTAGATTTAGAAGAAAAATTATCTCATATTAAATGGTAGTATGGTAACGGGCATGAATAAGAAATGACTTCCGATCCAATGTCGTTTATTAGGGCTTATATTGCAAGTGCTACCGTGCCTACATCAGATTCGACTCACAGTTGTCGGCCGGCTCCCCCTCACCTCTGCTGGGCGTTGACGAAGCGCTCCCATTCATCTTGGGAGAGTGAGCTGGACTTCCTCCGTTCATCTGCGAATCACCAAACTGAATGTTGCTGCGGATAGTGTCTGTTATCATCGGTGTCACGGAAGATGACGCACCCTGGAACATCGGAGTAGCTTATGAAGGTATGTTATGTATACACAGCTTATAATTTAAGATCGATTTGGTAGTGATGACGCCCTTAAACCCTTTCAGAATTGTTTTTGACAAAATAAGTTTATACATATATTAACGTAATGAAATAAATAATGAACATGACTCCAGTGTTCATTACCGGAAGAGTTAAGTATTGTTTCTTACCATTTTACATTCTAATCATAGCCTAATTTATTGACGAGGAAATGTTAGTATTTCCATTAAGTGTTTATGATATTATAAGGTACTTTAAAGAAAAATAAACTTTTATTTTTTAAGCCTTATAAGGCGCACTCTTACAAAAAAGTGGATATCATATCATATTTGCCAGTTACTCCTACCTGTCCAAAAAGCCTGGAGTGTGTGTCTCTGGGGCGTGTGGGGGTGTCTTTCACAGTGCGGGATCGGGATGAACCGTTCTTGACTGGACTTCCGCCGTCTGTTGCGTCCGCGTTGAAAATCTCCGCGATGCAACTTTTTGGGGCATTTGGAACTCTGAAAATATACGTTACAATAAGTTATGACACCCCGGTAGACAATTTTATGAGAGTTAATCTATCTATCTGTCCATGTGTCGCATTGAGCCTACGAAACGAAGTAGCCGATTTTGATGCGTTTTGTATTTGAAAACTGAAGCAAGATGGTGCTCAGATTAGTTTAATTTATAAAGATCTATTCAAGGGCTTGATTTTCTTAGCCGTTACGTAAAAAATGAATATAATATTATTCAAATATGAGAGTATATTAAGCATGAATTAACTATTAGAGTACTTTAGGGGACAGTAAG
>JAOSYY010000001.1:10971653-10990001 GCA_025727935.1 Hebomoia glaucippe | reverse complement strand
AATGAATATAATATTATTCAAATATGAGAGTATATTAAGCATGAATTAACTATTAGAGTACTTTAGGGGACAGTAAGATGTAGAAAGTAGGCGTATAAAATGAATAATATAAAATGTTTTTCTAATTCACAAAACCAAGATTGCTATTTCATTATACGGCCATACATATCCGAATATAGTACTAAAATCAAATTATTCAGCATCAGTATTCCTTGGTGAATACGAAAAGTTCTGTTTTACTTTTCGAAAATATTTCCAACATATTTCTGTTTCTATACATATTCATCCGATATGTATTAAATTTTTAATATCCGTTTTCGCCGGGCTATCGTTTTACCGAAATTCTATACCAAAAATGCATTAATGCGTAGGAAATGCTCCCCACCTGACTGGACATGCATATACATTCATTACCGGAGTGCAGGAGGGGCCCTACTTCCGCAGGGGACCACTGGTCAAATGACTACCGCAAATCAATACGAACCAGTTAAATAACCATTACCTTTTTACAATTATTATTGAAGGGAATCTAGTCTAGAGTTCGTTAACCTCAAAAATACTAAACGATACATTTTAAAAACAACGCTTTTCACTCTCAAAGAATGAGTTATACGTGTCTATGTCGTAATGAGCCAATTTTATCGGGTTAGAGAGTTTCCCTAATATTTTTAATTGTATACTTTCAGAACTTAATACCTTTTAGTCTGAGCTGACTAAATCGCGATAAATCATAATAGTTAAATACAGCTATTGGTAGTCAAATAAGATTAAACTCGGAATTCTGTACTACTTGAAAACTTATTGAAGATTTTTGGGAAATTAATTTAAAAGGGAAAGCTATCAAACCCAGTACTCGAACTTCGACAACAATTCCTTATTTAAATCTGTACATACAGATTACGTAGATTAGTTTACGCCTTCACTATATAAAAAGTATTTTTATTCGTATAAAAGACGACTCTGTACTTTAAAAGTTATCATATCACGTATATAGGACACGTAATAAATGCAGAGGTAAAGTGTAAATCATATAAGTTATTAAACCTTAACTTCACTGAGCATGTTACAAAACGTGGACGCGTTAACGAGATGTCATTTCAAATTGGAAACGTGAAATGACTGCTACACTAGTATTAAAATTAAATTTCGAACACCATGTGTAGGTAGAACATAATTATGTTACACTAGCAACGTCCCGCGGTTTCACCCAAGTTGATTTATGTATATATAGGTATGTCGTAATAAAAGTGGTCTAAGTTACACTTTTAAAGGCGTATCTAGGTGTTTGGAGGTTACTCAGAGCAAATAGATTATTATTTTACCAATTAAAAAACCTATAGATGGTTAGTAAGTATGCAGATTTCGATTAAATTTGAAATTATAAATCAGAGAATCTTTATCTACGGTACACAAGTAATGAAGCAACGCATAAAATATAATTTATTCAAGTATACAAATGACTGTTTTGATGTCGCCTGACTACTAGATGATCAATAAATCGACAATGTCAATAGATCTCAGATTCAATAAAACTAAGTCACCGTGGGGAAAAGTTACGTTCTTGTTTCATTTCTTCGTATAGCCATTAGTATTGAGTTCCTTGTAGCAAAATTTATGTAGCAACTCATGTAATAAGCATCAATTTAAGAGCGACCGGGCAAAATTATTCGAGCGCGCAAAATAACACGTGAAAGCTAATAAATACAATGTCATGCCACGGCATGGATGCTTTATTTGTGTTAATTAATAAAAGAAAATGAATCGAATAAATTTAATAAAAAAATGTTTCATTAATTTTCTCGTAAATATTGGTATCTTTGACTGTTTTGTTGTACAAATAATTGCAATACATTTGGTGGGGGTGATTAATAATCCATATAAGATCACTTTACCTTTTGAAGATATAAAAACTATATCAAAGTCCGATCATTTGTTTAGAAGACGCCGTAGACGGATGAAACTTGCGTTGGGGGTTCAAAACGTAAATGTATATGCGTAAAACGATTTCTGTACTAAACGTTAACTGGCGTTGATATTATTTTGCTCTTCTCGCTTTCTACCGTTTATACTAAAAACAGTAAATGCAATGAATACAATAAATTCATTTATCACCGGTCATTACAAAAGAAGAAAACAAACGCCAGCATCGTAAATCTAAAACGAGCGATCTTTACAAGCGTGGTTTCATTTTCGCAATGATAGACATTAAACCGTTTTCTTCTGATAGCACAATACTAACATCTGCCGATTTTCTCACAAAACTATATAAAGATTAATGTAATATTCTGTGTACTGAAACGTGGCCTAATTTAAGATTAATTAAACCTCAATAATAAGGCCTTTACATGACACGAAGCAAATCTTCGTGGCGTGGCGTTAATAGCAAAAGTCATTGACATAATGTACATACTAGCGGTGTCCAGCGGTTTCACCCGCGTCAGTAGATATAGTATACAATATTTTGAAACCAATAAGATCATAATCAAAAATAGCCTTCAGTTACGTCTTAAGGAATATAGATCAGAATCGGTCCAGCCATTTCGAATATCGGCCACAAAAAATAGATAATTAGCAAAAAATTGTATTTTAGTATATATTTTATGCTTTATTGTGCATATAGAAAAGATATGTTGAAGTTACATATAGACATTACAGTTATATAATATTTTATTTGTATATCTATAGATTCATGTTCTTTATGTCACTATCGAGGATATTTAAATACCCGTGTCTGCGAGAAATCTAAAACGACCGTTCTTCTATTTGATCGACGATCACGACTAGTCAGTGACCGCAGTACACAGTAGCGCAACAATACACCCAAAGGCTATCTAGATTTGGAATCATAGATACGAACAATACGATATCACAAAATGAGCAAAATAAATATGAAGATTAATTCCACAATGCCGTGTTCATTCAGATTTCACTTTGTAAATTATGTTAAAAAACAAATGACAATCTTAGCAATTATGCATATTTCTGAATCATAAGAAGATGGTCAATATTTTATTTATTTATTCGATTACTTAATGTCACTCAGCATCAAGTAAGCTACGTGCTTGGTTATAGAATTATGTAAATTGTAAATGAACCTTATTTGTCTATGGTTCGTAAAAGAGCAGGCTGCATCGCAGAAGTAAATCAATAGCGCGCTAGTGCGGTTTCCGGTCGCTATGCACCACTACTCGTCTGTCACATGAAAACGCCCACAGATAACAGACATGAATAAACCGCATACAACACTTGCATAGAAAACCATAGTCAATCTCTTGACAGTTACTTTTTTAAACGAAGCTATTTATGAGCGACTTGCACTTTGGTGCTAATTGGTTATCAATCAATTTTCATGCTTACCTACAGTTTAATTTAAATGTGATTTAAAAATAATGTTTTCTCATTGATGCTTAGACTTAATTATATTTTGAATGTTTTTCGCCCTGCTCATTTATATATCATACTTTTCATATAGTCTGTTAAGACTTAACTTGTTTAACATCTACTACATGTTATTTCTGAAAAAATCTTTATTTAAAAACTATGTTTGATGTATTTTCTTATGTGATTTTACTTAAACAAATATTATAATTAAATCAAAACTATATGTACTGACGTTGTTGAAATACTTCACGATACGTCTTGATAGTAAATTCAAAATTTATAGAAAACCTTCTCTCAAAACAAAATGTTTATCATTGATCGTAGATGAAGCTTTTATTTTCTAATACTGGCATGTTACCTCTATTTTTTTCTGTAAACTGTGACAGATACAAAAGAATAATAACAGTGCCACGTTTCGGAACGTCAATGCAGACAACGTATCGTAAGAGAACAAAATTACATATAACCAAAATAACATAGGGCCAGTGCTATAATTAGTCTAGGGAAGAAAGTGCGTGAGAATAAATAGTTTAATATTATTGTTGGAGCACGCGTTGCACGCAATGAAATGAGCTACCATTTACCGAGTGCCAACTTAATAGTTATTGCTTATTACCACAAAAATAAACAGCTGTTAAAATATGTTAAAAAACATGGTTATAAATAAATACCAGAGATCATAAATTCCATTAATAGATAATACAAAATCTCTAGAGTGTCATAAATATTCGCCATTGTGCGTTGATAGAATCAAAATAAAGTAACTTGTGAAATAACGTTCTAACTTTTACAACTATATTCGAAGACAAGTTATTTGAGTATACTTAGTTTTAAATTCGTTTGTCTACACAGTTTAGATATTTCGATAATCCTCAAATACCTAAGCTACTTAGAAAATGGAATTTAAACACATAAATTAGTGTTTGAATATCAAATTCGAGTTGTTTTATTAAATATATAGTCATAAACACACTTTAGGAAGCTTTTCACTGTATTTATTCTTTACAATGTTTGAAACAGTTGAACTCATTGTGATGGAACGTTCATTAGCAGATAGCTAACGTTATAAGGGACTATTTATTTCCTTATTATAATTATTTTCATTAACCTTAAAAATAGTGCATATGGTAACGCGGGTGAAACCCGACAGCAGCACTAGTAAGAAATAAAATATCTATATAATTATTGCATCCAAGTATCATTAATTCATTCCCTAGTCTGAAAAGATATACACATGAGATAGTGTCAGTTGTTAAACTCGACGTAGTATGAATCTGCAATCGCCATTCGACACGGCGCAGCTGGACTTGTAATGATGTAGTGTTTTAACATGTATTTTATAATCTTCAGGACTAGAATGACGTAGACTAATGATATCCAAGTTAATGAGGGACCCAGTAACTTTATCATATGGAGAACGTCGAGAGAAACCGTTCTTCGTGTTCAAATGAAAGTAAATATTATGTTGCTATAGTCTATAGTCCGATATAATAAGAGACCACAGATTACACACTTTCGCGCCAATTCAATTTTATTAGCATCGAAGGGCAGAGTAAAATGTCTACAATTTATGGTGTTGTGACCGCTAGTTGCTGTTATTTTATATTAGTTGGAGATCTTCTACAAATTATGAAAGGTAAGATTTCATTGATCCTTACTAACTTTCATTTCAATCTTTTGATTCGTTAAATACTAACGATAGAAATATCGTCAAATAATGTTTTTAGGTTAGGAGACGAATGTTAAACGGGCGAAGCTGAAGGCAGAACTTAGTAATAAATAACTCAATTTGCATCACTGATTTATGGAACAGAACAGACCTAGATTGTACAGACGGGGTTAGGTCAGAGAGTGTAACGGGTGAAATATACTAACGTTTCCGTCTGTTTAAATTCCCCATTAATAACTTATTCAAGTTGAATGCTTTAGTATTGTATTAAACAATAGTTAGAACCCCACACTGACTAAAACGAAGAAAGATATACAATAATTCGGCCTACTTACCGCGATATATAAGGACATTACAAAAAATGTTGACTCATTTTTGCTTATAACATAATCGAATACAATTGAACATGAGAAATTGCCATTTCCGAGTCAATTTGGTTTTTATAGTTCGATAATTGTACAATTGCACATCAAAACGATTTATAATAACAAATGTATATGACAATTTGGCATATTTTAATGAAAAATGACATAAATAAACTTGGACACTTAATTTGTGTCTGTTATTATAATTATTATTGAATAAATACAAAATATCTTCGATAACTTTCAAAGCATTGACTCGCTCTTGTACTACGTAACTTTGTTTGCAAAAATACATTTAACACTGTACTTGCAGTAAGTAAGCTTTGTATATATTGTCCCTTAAGAAATATCGGGTACTAACTCATTATTCTTTAGTATTTCCAACATTACCACTCGCTAGGAAATACAAATACGCTTGTACACACGAGCAAAACCTTTATTTGCAAGGATAAAGGTTCTAATTGACCTTAATAACATCCTTTGTCGTTGTTAACGTACTGGATTCTACCGGCTTCGCCTACATCGACACGTTTACACACTTAAAAAGTGTTCTCATCTTTCATACGATATTTGTTATATAAAGATTAAAGTCTGAAACGACTTTGATGGTTTATTGTGGATTAACTAGCTTTTGCCTGCAAGTTCGCTTGCGTTCATGTCGATTTAGTCAATCCCTTATAGTGTATTAGGCAGGAAATTCATTGAATCTACCAGACAGGCTGTTTCTACTGATTTATTATATGTATAGAAACGAAGAGAAAATATCTTTACGAGCGATCAATTTTTTCCATGAGTTTGAATTAGAATGAAACGAAGACTATGTTATGCTTCGTGATACGCTTAATACACTGGTGAAAACGCAACACGTTTTTTAACTACTCTCAGAGGTTAGCGTATACATACGAACAGACTAGAAGGTAAGAAAACACTTTTTGTCTCCTATCGCTCTTTCATAATCACCCACAAAGGTTTTTGCATAAATGTCTTCAATGTACAGCCACGCGATTTCTACTGATTTATTATAAACATATATATAATCCGTAACTAAGCGCACGTCACACGATTCTCTAATAATAATTGTGTAAAACATATCTACTGTTCACGAGAATCTTAGAACCGAAATTCGAAATCCCTTTCATAATTGAAATATTACATCTCAAGTTTTTAAAGTAAACACAACTTGATTGTTCGTATAAAAAGATAATACCATCCAAACGACATAGTTTACGAGTATCTTGTACAAAACAATCTAGTCCACAATCACGATTTAGATTATCCGGCTAAAGTGGCTGGAACCATGCCTTTATGTTAAAGGAACATACTGTTGTAGTTATGCTATCCTGGTACATATTTTCTACGAGATCTCCTTTGCTACCAGTAGATCTTCAAGATTTCACCCTCGTATATATCATGCATATAAATATATAATTAATCTTTATTTATGCGTGATGAAGAAATGAAAATGACCTAAGTAATTTCACTCCTTACAAAATATCTGCCATTGCCAATCTGTCTAAATTTGTCGCAGATTAGCTGGAACTGGCAGGTAAGAAATTATAAATTATATTCCAGCTATGAGTATCATGTCAACTTTCGTATAACAAATACTTAATTTTTTTATTTGAAACCATGGAGGATGTGGAATTTTTTTAGATAATTCAAACATTTTACATATTTATAGCCTTTATATGTAAAGATAAACACGAAAATAATATTTAAAATATAAGAAATGACGGGCAACTATTAATGTATGTATATCGTTTCCAATCTATAGTTTGTAGAACACGAAACTCGGTTATTAACCCCTAGCGCCGTCTGGTAGGCGTCTACGACCTTCCTTCAACCACTAACAAAAAATAATCAAAAAAGTCCACTTCATAGCCTTACAGACACGATTTAAAACGTGTATATAACAAATAAAAATACTGGAGTTAAAATATATCGAAAATGGAATACTTTGTATATAATGTATTAATTATCATAAAAATCTTAGGTGACAATGAAATCACTTAATCGATCAGAAAATTTGATTTGCTCGTGTAATCTGATCAACTTATGGCTATTTATGCAACACCGCGCAGATCTAGTTATGTATAAATTTTGTTGTATTGCTCATCACCATATAAAATTTACCTTCTTAAAAAGAGGTCTAAGATCAGCGTATTTTATATAGATCAGATAAGAAAAAAATGTATATAAAGAATAAAGATAACACAGTATTTTTCATCGCTAGCCGCACGCAAGAGTGAATTTAATCATCAAAGCTTTACATACCCGAGCTTTCCCCATACGATCGCAATCTATGTTGAGTGAGCATTAGTAATGGTAACAATCAATATGTTTACTCAGTACATTAGGCTGAACGCAAGCCGACATTTGAAATGAACAGATACGATCTCGATGTTACCGATCAAGGCCTCTCGTGGTGTGACGGTCGATCGCAATCTAGGAAGAGAAATCGATATCTCCACGCGAATTATTGTTGAATTGTTGATAAGATCGTGAAACAGAGTAATGCACGAATGTTGAATTCTTTGCACTGTTACTTGTATACTAGCTTTTACCGCCGACAATACCCACGTTAATGCTTATTCTGTCAACTCATTTTGATAGTCGATCGATATAGAAATCATTCTTAGCTATTTTTTATGTAATAGGAAGGCAAGCGAGCATACAGATCACCTATAGTAAGCGATTGCTGTCACCCATGGACACCTCAAGATCTAAGAAACGCGTTACCAATCGTAAAGCCTTAGGCAAAAACGTGCTATATGTATAATATTAGTTTTTAAGCCCATTTTGACATTAGTTTGAAATAATAAATACGTAAATTTGTATCTGTTACCGACAGAACATTCCGGCGAAAAAAAAACATATAAAATTTACCTTTCACCCGTTCTATAAGCTTTTAACAAAAGTAGTCTAGGCGTGAAATCGTAACAAATCTACTCATTTTCTCATTTATAATATTAGTTAGGAGTGTTATGCGTGATTATGTAGGCTTTTAAGAGACTTCTGCCACTGTATATAGTAACGAATAACTCTATAATAAATAATTTAAATTTAAACATCCATATTAAAAAAATTCTTAAATCAATAGTATGCAATTTTCAATTAATCTTTTTGCTACATAAATTGTTTTTATTGTCTATCGAATTATAATAACGAGCATAAAAGTGAACCATTAGAAAACAATATGAATTAATATCGATTTTTTCTTATATGTTGAAAAAGTGAAGATACATTACAATAATACTAACTTTTAAGGTAAAAATAATTTTCAAACATTCGTGCTACGCCGCCATAAATCATTCGAATGCTTCAAACGTGGCTATTGGTTAACTAACTCGTGTTAAAAGCGATGACTTTTATGATATAATGTTGAAGGTTATGTAAAACGTCAATAGGATTTTGAACTACAATTTTTTTTTACCCTAATTGCCAAAAAACAGTCACAAATTTTAATGTTTTCCAGACAATCTGATAGACATTATTTCATGGGTTTTGTAAAGTACTGTAATTTTTTTTTTAAATGAAAGTAGCCTATGTTATCTATACTAATATAAAGCTGACGACTTTGTTTGTGTGGTTGAACGCTCTAATCTCTAACCGCTGGTCCGATTTGAAAAATTATTTCAGTGTTCGATAGTAAATTTACGGATGGCTAAAGGCTATATAACATTTTCAAAAAATTAGGAAGCTTTACTAAAAGTCCAATAATGTAACCCAAGTTGTAAAAATCGAAATGAACGCCAACAAAGCCGCTGGCAGAAGCTAGTACGCTATAATCTCAGATATGTGGCAGTCGATGTCCCAACACAATCCGTATATCTGTTTTACAGATTAGCAGGAACAAAAACCCGACAGATACACAAAAATTTTATAAATTGATATTTTATTATTACTTTCTCATGAATATCAAGAAGAACTGTGATTTCGATATTACTATATACGGACACTATTTTTTTATATGCTTAGATTAATCTTAAAGGAGACAAACAGCCCCTTACATTGTAATACTGTATTGAATTGTTAATACCTTACATTGAAAGCGGTTTTATAAAATCACTACTTTGACTTATCTAAAACGTATCTAGTTAATCTAAAGTGCTCGATTTATATCGATGAGTACTTATATCGATTCGAGTTAATGTTATGGTCGATAAGTTAAGTAAACGACCATGTGGGAGGTTGACTCAGCAGATTGTACTAATTGTGTATGTATATTATACAGGATGTATGCGACATTAATAGCTAGCAATAAAAATGATATACGAATAAACCCAGTATGATGGTTATTATTTTTTTGTAGGGTCGTATAGTAGAGCCCCGCGGCATCAGCCGTATTAAAATATCTCTTATGTGTTAATCTGTTAGTTATAAGTCTATAAAGTTTAATTAAAATTCGTTTATTAGTTATCGCATAAAAGAGCCACAAACATCCATACATACAAGCTTTCGCGTTTATTAAGCGAGTGTTTTTGTGCCAATGAAAATCCCGCGAAAATTTCTCCAGCCTTTGCTGAAATTAATGGAAACAAACAGACAGACAACTCATCTATAAATCGTAATCTTGGTATACGCTATACTTTCAATTTAATGTGCATTTAGAAAATAAACTTTTATCTTGATATTAAAATGAGACATTTAAATTTATTATTATACATAGGTACGTAAAATTTATAAATAGGAAATTAAGGTTATAAAATGGTTTACTTCTAATCACAAAAACTTCAAATGAATTAAAGATTATAAGACTTATTTTGGGATAGAGAGCACTAATACTAACAAAAGAAGATAGTAATCCATGGTATAGAATCTTTCAAAAACTAAAATTGAAACTTAGAATAAAATGTGTGTGGTGACATAACATTTACAAAAACTCAAAAATATACTTTTTGTTGCTTATTATCTTTTTAAAAACAAATGTGTCTCTAGCAAGTAGGTAATATGAAGAGGTTAAAAGCGTATAAGAAGATTTTATGCAGGCATATTAAACTATCGCGGCATAAAAGCCTTATAAGCAATAAACATTCTCAGTATCGAGCTCATGTATTAGCGATCCTTATTATCGCAACACAATTATTTATGTACGAGGAGTTCGTGAACTCTGAACACGGTAATTATTTTTACGCATATAGTACAATACGATAGGGTCTTACATGTAGAAGATGTGTCTGCAGTGATTTTGTGTAAATTGTCACCCATGACGCATCCCAACTACAGACGAAACGTCCGGTTAATATTAATTTTGTATTTAATCATATAGATAATTGGATAATTAAATAATAAATAGCGCGTTGCACTTATTTTTTTAATATACACTATGTGTGTATGCGTACTTTTCACATAATTTAGAAAATCTATAAAATACATCTCAAACTTAGATAATATTAATGTGAAGAATGCTTTAGAAACGCTTATTTTTATAATGGTTACGACAAATGTATGAACTAAGATTTTGTATATAAGGTCGTTTAGTTACATAGAAATTAATGATTCTACTATTTTTAAAATTAAAGCTAAATATTTTGTTTAAAATTTTGTAAAATACATTAAAATTATAAGCATGGTGCAGATCAAAAGCCTTTTTTTTGTAATCACATATTGACAAAGCACACCCGTCTACATTGTTCCATATTCACGTCTATATTCCGTGTTCAGATAGAGATTTCACAATAACTCGGCAAGTCGTAACAATTTAATGGTGAATATCTATAATTCACGTAATAACAAGCACCTTTAGCCTGTATTGGTGATTAGAATGTGGTTAGGACAGCCGTGTCGACAAGGTGGCAAAATTGTATGCGAATCTTTCGTTTGTCGCAAGTCATGAGAGAAGGGTAGAATAATTTAAGGTACCAAAATATACTTTATGCAATTGTTTGTCTGTCTATAATAGCAACATATCTGAAATGAAACATATAAATCTAAAATTAAGCTTGTATGTACCTATAGTTTTTCTTTGCGAGTGACTCTCTTTGATAATATTTCGAACATCTTTCAGTTCTTTGATTCTGATGATTATTAATTTGATAAAATGGTTTACGAAATACGTAAGTCCAAATAAGCCTTTATTAAAAGAATTTAGGGTACGTATACACTGTACATTTAATATGACATAAAAATTAATAAAGTAATATTTATATGAAGTATATCTTGAATTTTCATTGTTCAAGTAAAATCGCTTATCAGTGCACGTAATGAGGAAATCTATTTCCTCATCGATTCTCACTCCAATCAGATCATTGAAGGGTGCACGCATTCATCACTTGACATACATACATAATGTGAGACGTGATTTTCTAACAAAACCTTAATTTGTTGAATTGAAATTCTAAGTCGATACTTATACATTTACATACCACATCCTAAAGTTTAGCAATCTATGAATCATTGACGCCTTTAACATACCTGAAATTAAAAAAAAAATTACATTAGACCTCTATTAAAATCAAAAAACATTTTTCATATAATATAACCAATCTTATAAATACTAGTGAGTTTGTTTGATACGCTTTGATGACTTGTCACTTCAATCCTCCTATTTCCAACCAAGTTTTTGTTTTAATGTATAAGATCCTCAATTTCTTAACGTCATGTTTTAAAGAAATTATAAACCATTTTCTTTTAATAAAACGTATATAATATCACAGATAATATCTCGTCGACTTAAGAGCCTCTCGTGAAGTCGATTAAAAATTTAATCGCATTAGATCGTCAAGGTGTGTAATGCTCGCAACATTGACACCTACAAACTGGAATGGCTGGCAGCTAGAAATAGTAGGAGAGTTCAAGTGGGTATTTTTGAATATACTAAAGCGGAAGATAAACATAGGACGTATTTGTATTTGGATACAAATGTCCCATACGCTAATATTATTCAAAACGACAATTTTATTTTGTATTTTCAAAAATTACCTCCGAGTTGCCGTCAAAAAACATTGTTCTGCTAAATGAGAGCAGTTTCAGGGTAGGTACAAATAATATCCCCTCTAAGTAGGTATTACAAGCACTTCCAGGTATTTTATTTATTTTCTAAGGAAGAAGCTAATAAGAAAAACAATTTCCCTTTGCGCGTCTAATCAGCAAATTTTAAAACCCAATAGATCCTTGAACGCTCGAGTAAAACCACGTTTAGCACTCTCGGCTCCCCTACTATAAGGTTCTTTAAGCACAGTCTTAACGCGAGCAAATTATCCAAAAGCCCTAAGGCAACGAGCGGTCTACGAGATATTTATCAACTTATCTTAGAGCGCATAATAATCTCATTAGCCTTTCTGCTTGTACAAATGCATGTAATCACAGGCCGGCAAACAACGGTACTGTACCGATACGCTCTAAATACTTGCAAAACAATTTTTAATTGTGTATTATAGAGCGATATCCAGTTATCTTAAGAAATTATATGACAAATTGATTACACTTGGATTTTTGCACGTAAATGTAAATTATAAGTTACTCTAATAATGTCCTACGGTTTCACCTATGTAAAAGCAGTTCTTTTACCTGTCTCCACCCTCAATTCTTTCTCTATAGCAAAATTCATCAAAGCGTATTTAAAGATTAAGGAAGGAAAATGTAATAAATTAATCGCATTGTAATATTGATTGACGTACAGATTAATTTTTATATCAAATGATTTATCTATATAGTCAAAATTCACTATCACATATAGATATATCAGTAGGCGGTGTTTGGTGCGATTTTATTTTGTTTGTATAATTAGCACGTTTCCTTGTTACAACTCGATCAATTTCCTTATTCTCATTTCCGATTGACCCAATAAATGCTTTCAATTTGTAACGTTAATTTTCACCACTTGTCTTTAGTCTGTGACATTTCGCAACATCGAATCGAAACAAAGCGCGTATCGAATCGTCACGATTTCACGAAACAACAAATGAAACGGAAGCAACAAAGTGATCGGAACCGCTCTGCTCTCCTTTTGTATCGAAGTGTGAAATAATTCTCCTGACTACTGTCTATGGCAATGTTCCACTTTTATACTGTACAGATAATGTAAGTAAGACAGTTAAAGAACAAGTATAAACTAGTATTGTCCTGCAGTTACGTCCGCGTTATTTAATGAACAAATTACTTTTAATGTCAAAGGAAATGTGACTAAACTTTTCCAGTACCAGTTAAAAGCCTATGTTATATTAGCTATTTGCCACGAGCCGTTTCCGAAATTAACCTGAACAAACTGATATACAATGAGAGGTTTTATGATTTTTTTATGTTATAAAAAATCTTCATTTAAAAAAAGTATTTTTTCGTATTTCTTGTCTACTTATATATTAAATAATATCTTAATATGTCTAGATAAAAATGTAGAAAAACTTATACATACTACTAATGAAGGATTTCTCAGCAGCTTATGGAATTAACCTAAAATCTTAGTCACGTATTTAAATTACTCTTATATTACTGATATAAATATATAACAGTCAATAGATTACTTTGCGTGATAAAAAGAGTTGAAACAAATAATGCTTTAGATACGCTCACGTTTACGTCAAAATATCCAACACGCACGTGTTGCAAAAATATGTTTTGAGAGTTGAATAATCATTCTTCCGTGTTACGTTACCGATAACTTGGAATTTTATATGTAGCCAGTATTTATAATACAAATAAAAAAAGTAAAACGAAAGTTTTGTCTGTACCTTTTTTTTAAATCTAACACAAAAGAGGTGTGTTATAAATATAAAATCATTAATTATTAAATGATATATTGTCTATCTAGTTATTTTGCGGATGCATTTCCGTTACTGTTTTTAACAACTTGCGCAAAAAATCGGTGTTATAAATTTAATGTGGGGCAAAATCTGTCAGTTCCAACATGAATCGGAAGATTACGTTACAGTTTTACGGCCTTTCTTATTTTTAATTATCTATAACTTATAAAGTTCCTTTTGTTCAGGCGTTTAATAATATCGTAATTGGTCAACGAATCTATTATTTATAATATTCTAAAATGAATAATCAGAACGGATCATTCATTGATATGGGCTGAAATCACTTCATGGTAAACGATAGCTCAGCCACATGACTTTAATTACTTAATTATATGCTCTCGACCTATTTATTTTTATTATACGTAATCGGAAATACATGGACTGATGTAGGAACCAGTCGACCTGTCCATCTATGAATGGACTAGGACGAAATTTCAAATTAATTATTAGTCAACATCAAAGCCGTATCGATTATACCGGCTTTTACGGTACATCAGTGAATATTTCGAACCTTGTTAAAACGATTTAGTATCGCCATTAGATACATAGATTCGGCATGACACTTAAAAGCGTCTGGTGCATGTTTATTATCGGCAAACCAGCGTTCAAACCTCAAGTGACACAGATTAACAAATGACCTTACAGAAACGTCTGTTTTGTATCAATCCTACACTTGATTGCAGTATTTACTCTGTGTTTAACTCTACGTTTCCCGAATCATAATAGTTAAATAATTGGAGTGTTTCAGAGTATGTAATTATTATTTATTGAATTACAAGCACTGCCCTGTAGTTTTACCCGCTATAAATTTATGTTTATATAACGATGATAATATAAAAGTAGCATGAGTCACTCCTTATAAAACTAGCTATCGCCCAGTGAAAGTCATATCAAAATTGTTTATGCTATTTTAAAGATTAATCCAAACAAACAGAATGTGAAAAATCGCATTATATAAATTCTATTTATGTTATAAGCACTGCATATACTTTTATATAATTAAAAAAACACATCTATTTTATTTATTTTCATTGATTTTATTAATAGAAATCATCATTTAAGTATTGCTTCTAATGCTCTCTGTAAAAACATCTAGCCATCGACTCAATAATTTATGTTAATAAGCCCTAAGAGTCTTCGCTGTCTGTTCATTCAGAATTCTCTTCGTCCTCGTAAAATACGTGAATTTAATAGCTATTTAAAATTCAGTGTTAATTTATACTGCACTTTAAGGCTTTATAACATTTATGTGAGTTTTATGTACTTTATCGCTCATAGGAACATTATTTATTCTTTATTTAATACTATAATTAGCAGTATTTTATTGTTTTAACAAATAATGACATATAGCCTTCGTCGTATTTTATAGTGATTTATTGAAGCATTATGTAGCTTGTTATGTATTTCAATACTAAACCACACGATTTATTTTTCTTCGGCTTTCACTAGTAGGTAAACATTCTTGGTAAAGGATTACCAAGAACGTATACATTTTTATATAAATGGAAATATTTATAATTAAAGCCACCATAATCTATTTATAACCTGCCGCATAACAAGTTTCTCATGTCTGTCTGTGATATAATATTATAGTTCCTAAAGCAATGAGCAGATTCTAATACGTTATTTTTTAAATCTGACGTAATAGGCTATATGTTATTTTAGCAATAATAGATAAAAATCTATTAAGGTGGTTGACGATTAATTTAAGTTTTTATTATTATAGTACATTGCAATTATGCTACAGTTTCAAGATATTTTCAAAAAAAAAGCAAGGTGGCTAGACGGCGTTGTAAAGAAAGCTATTATTACACAGTTTGAACTACAAATTACTAACATTTACAAATAGCTTAACGATCCTTTTAACTAGTCAATTACTCAGGAAGCAGGAAATTGTAAAGTCAAATGTTTTCACAAGGACTCTATTATTGTAGACATTGATGGAAATTCTTTTTTCATTAACCAGTATATTTTATTGACCTGTAATTATTAAGGTTGTCACGGAGAGTTCCAAGGGGAAAACATGAATCAATTTTAAAGTACCACCTACATTATTGAAAGACTACGGTCTTAGTATAAATCTATACTGATATTATAAAGCTGAAGAGTTTGTCTGTTTGATCGCGCTAATCTCAGGGACAGCTGGTCCTTTTCTTCTTTGGAATTCTTTCAGTGGTTGATAGTACATTTATGAAAGAAGGCTATAGGCTATATTACATTTACAAAAAGAAATTACGGGTTCTTACTAAAATTCCAATAATATTACCCTAGGTGTAAAAATCGAAATGAACGTGATCGAAGCCGCTGGCAGAAGCTAGTTACGGAAATAAAATAGTTTATCTACTAAGATTTCATCTGTAATTCTACTTGTCTATTACCGTTAATATACGAAACGGTTAGCCCGACTTCCACTGGCCGATAGCTGATGTTATGAGGAGTAACATGGGTTAATTTATATTTGTAAGCATCATATAAATAAACATCTAATATATAAAATTCTCGTGTCACAGGTTTCGTTGCCATACTCCTCCGAAACGGCTCGACCGACTCTTATGAAATTTTATATACATATTCAGTAGGCCTGAGAATCGGACACCATCTATTTTTCATCCCCCTAAGTGATAAGGGTTGTTCACCCTTAAGATTTTTTTTTAATTTTTGGACGAAATTTTTTGTTTTAATTTTTTTAAGTTACAACATATAAAAAATTATACAACCCCAAATTTTCACCCCTAAATTTTATATATTTATGTGGCGAAACGACGTTTGCTGGGTCAGCTAGGTTCCATATAAAAACCTTAGTGAAATTGCAGTGCGTCGTTTGTTCCAATATAAATCTTTTAAGTGAATTATAGTTTGAGTACACGAAAAACTTCCAAAGGGCTCGGGTTTTACAGTATTTTTCATAGTCGTGATAAGCGAGCATGGCACGGTCCCGCTTCACGACCGATTGTTAAGTCGATAACAGGGATAATAAAATTATACCAAATATTAAGCTTTTTACGAATATCCAAAGCATGACTGAGAAATGAAAATGTCGTAGGCCAGTACTTCAAGATATACCATAAGTTTAAAATAGTTTTAATACCTATCTCGACTCGTTTTTTGTACACATTTTTTTCTTCATATTGTAACAATACGTATAGATTAGTACTTGCGTCACACCTTACAGTATAAAAACTCGTAACAACTAACTTCAGTATTCAATCAAGTTGAAAAAACATAGATACACAATTAAAATTGGAATATAAATACTTTTTCATAATTATTAGAAAAAATATGAAAATTTCAATTTGGATTTTTGTTATGTAGGTTAAGTAATGAAGTTTAGATGGCTGTACAATTTTATTTGCTGTCTTTTACTAATTTCTTTTATATATTTATTTCATATTTTAATTAATTCGATGGAGTAATTCAAATATTTTTTTAACCCTCTACCTCCGCACATACGTAAACATTGTACACCTTTAGTCACCTCAAGTTAAAATTAAATAACTATGAACTACATTTATAATTATTACGTTTCACTAAGTTTCCGTTATATATTTCTATCGATTAAACTATGACCGAGTCCCGTTGTTACAATATCTTATTTCTACTTTCATCTAGTTAGTACAGTCGTATTAAGACAAACCAAAATAACAGTATATGCATAAGATAATAATATTTGTTTGTCAATCTGTTTGTTTGTCGTGAGTAATCTCCAAAACGGGACCAAGTACTACAAGATTTTCACTGGTATAACATATTTAGAGTTCTTTGAATAAATAATATTTTCATTAAATATTTTTAACCGCTAAGTGAAGATATTATCTAACTCTTACTTTCATTTATATCCATTAAAGGTAATGTAGTTTTTGTTGATAGTTATGCAAGAAATATTATAGAGATCACCTTGCGTTGAACTAGTTTTTTGTTACAATAAAATCGTGATTATGTCACGTCACTGACAGCTTATACCAGAAATCGGAATATCACAAATCGATTAGCCGCGGACTTTCATTGAGTAAGAAGAATTTGCTACAACAAAACGTGATGTTACATATTTGTCTTACTGATAGCTTATAAGACAGTACTTTCGCGAAAAAATATTCACCATTGCTTTTTTTATATCAGCAATTGACATAGCTAAGATTTACTGAATGGTAGGTTACACAACATATTAAATATCTATACATATACTAGCTGACCG
>JAOSYY010000001.1:10896298-10908949 GCA_025727935.1 Hebomoia glaucippe | reverse complement strand
TAGTCGCCGCCATGATTGGCGCGTTATTTCATTCATTGACCTGTCTTTACATCTGCAACACTTTTATTAAACATGTCATGGATATTACTTAAAGACAATGACCTTAATGTGTACAAATACTTTAGGTGGGTCAAGCTCTCTATTTTAAAATGATTCCATGAACGGACAAAATGTAATGTCTTTCCTTATTAGACTGGATACTTTTCTGCAAACTGGACCGCAATAAACCAATTACAAACATAAAATCAATCAAGCGTTCGAGAGTAAGCGAAGAAAATTCTTATATCAAGACTATTATTTTTACTCGTGCTTCATCATAGATAAATGAGATATCGTTGCACGTAGAAAACGATTAAAGTTTTTCTTTAGAACATAACCTAGCTTGTTTATAATTAGGAAAATAATAGATATATTTTTAGCTACAAGTATCTATATATGGCTCACGATTATTATTTATTAATTTTAAGTATAAAAATGACAAATATTAAATGATTCCATATTTTAAAATCGTGAAAGAAATAACATCATGGAAATATTAATTTAGTAATTCAATTGTAGCCTTCGACATTAGGAATGAAATAATAAAAATCCAGTTTCGTGAGGATTGTTTACGTTTTATAGAGTTCATAATAAGTAATCCAAGTCCTAAACTATAAAGTCAATGTTTGAACAAAATGCTCTTGAGAGTAAGAATTTTGATTGTCTTGAAATTTCTATAGCTCTCACAATATCCGATAATTCAATTAGTTAGTTCCTATGAATAATGTATCTTGGAATTAGTATAAATTGTTTGCTTGTCTTGTATTTTCTTACTAAATATTATGTGCGCTTGGACACAACATTCAAATACAGATTTTCGATATCGGTTTAACTTATGAAGCTAAAACATGTAACGAATAACGATGAATATACGACTCCTCGTCACAACTTAAACCGGAGATTGGTTCATATATATAAGTCTCCGATTCATCGATTTTTGCATGTTTAGATATATCTTACTATGTTCATTTCAATTATACGCCTGTCTTCTTATAGGTCATATCCGTATCCATCGGTTACATAATACATATGAGTCATTACTTTAAGTCTTTGAATATTCCTACGTTAAGGATTAGAGCTATATTCTCTAATACTGTCAAATGGTTAGGTATTTTCCGAATACATGAAATAAAAATATAAAATTAATTCTCAAGCCCTGGATAACATATAATATAGAGCCTCTGTACATTAAGTTTGATTTTATTAAAAACTATTGTAAAGAAAAGCAGGTACCTATTGACAGATTATACGCTTAGAAATGTCCGTTTTCTAGAATCCGAGGACAAATCAAATTGTGCCAACGACACTTTCGCCTTTGTAACGTTTCTTATAAGAATAACTCGTGGAAATAAAGAACTATTAATCGAAATGACCGAGAAGTGTCAACTACGATGTGCTGTAGTCGCGCCTCGATCCCATATTTGTGAGCAGGATGTCAGTGCACGCTCACACCTGTCACGAAAAGGCCGGGTTTCTAATTTATGTGAATTATACAGACCTCACACGAGGAACATCTACAGAAAGTAAAAATATAGAAGTTTTCACTTGTTAGATGTACAGTTACACTTAAAATCGTACCTCTAGATTTAACTTTTTATACAAAATAAATCAAAATCATTCAAATACATAATAATAATGTATTTTATTATAAGTTTGTTTAAGCTGCATGTGAGAAGTAACTCTAAATAATTTTACTATACGTATTGAGTTTTATAGCCATATAGATATACAATATTTTTTATAAGTTCCTAATTTGTTGAAGGATCCTAAAAGTATCATGCAGATGATCCAGATCTATCAGGTTTTTTATTTATAATATATGAAACAAAGCAGCGAATGAATGATAGAAATTTTTCAATATCACATTTCGTATTACCAGGAGCGCAGATGTGGTGAGAAGTCGCGTTAGCGGAGCATGAAATAGCCGGCAGCTTCCGCAAGGGAGCGCCTCTATTGTCTAAACTACCGCGGTTGTCCGTGACTATCAACAGCAAGGTATTCGCTATTTTTACTTCTTACATTTTCTGATATCCTTTCAAGTGAAGTATATTTTTAATTCTGAAATCTATCTAATCTAATTCTCGACCTCTCTTAAGATTGAAATGCTAGTATATAAATTTTAATTATTTAATAAAAACAAAATTAAAAAATAATAAATCTAAAATTCCTTTTATATCATCATTAGTTATCTACATGGGTTTTAATAGATATGTGTGCTAACTGCATTCCAAACAATATAGGGCAGAAAAGGCATAAAACTAAATATATTGGTTTAAAAAAACTAGTAAATGCATCAGCGAGTCGTGAACAAAGCTTGATTGGCTTCACGGTATACGACCTGCACCAGAGATATCTAGTTACACTCCTGCCATATTTAAGCCCCCACTAATCTTATTAAAGGAATAGACTAAAGTTGCATGTGCATATACGCGTCATCGTTTGCATGATAGGAGAGATTAATATTTATTGGTTAATAGAACTTATTCAATTAATCTCGGATAAAACAGGCTTCATAATTGAATGAAATATTTGAAGTTTTTTTACAATTTTTAAATGTTATTAATGTATTAACACATTGTAAAAAAAACGACAGGAGCTATACTTGGAACCTCATATGATTATTTCTATGATATTTTTTTATACTAAAACCGTTCTTATTTTCTGTCTCCATAGTACTACACACTGAATTTATAAAGTACTTACTTACAATAACATCTGTGTTATTTTTGTCAAACTCTTTAAAATCTTGGAATTTTGTAAATGCTCTCGCTTTCTTTCTTTTGGTACTATTAATTGATTACTAAACTGTCACAGCCTGAAGAAGTTATTTTTTGTAAATTAGCTGTCCACTTGTATCTAACAAGTTAAAATAAAAAGCTTTGGTAAATATATAATCTGTATATTTTCTCTCGATTATACAAACAACATTGAAAATAATCTATTGTGTAAACCTTCGCGTAAATAAATAGATAGGTACGTACTACACAGGTAAATGCTAATGTGACCCAAGCCAAAGGATACAATTCTATTGTTCGACCCTGTCTTTCCTTTTACAATACGAAGTGCGAGTCAAATTATCAAAGATAATACTTGCGACATTGTTTTAGATACTAGTTTAGTAACACGATTATAGTACTAAAGAATATAACAATAATTTCATAGTACTATATTCCCTGTTCAAGTACGTAGAAACGAAAGCTAACCATTTTAGTGAAAACTACACCCTACTCATTGTTCTGTAGCTATAAATTTCTATAAAGAACAAATAGCAAAGCTAATGAGATTCGTAAGTTAAGAGTTATGATCTAGTACAAAGCCTTCACGAAACACCAAGAACATACCTTTAAGAAAAACTAAAAACACGACAATTATGTTAGATAGTCCCAGACTAACAGAAGGCTAGCAATTTCTTTTAAAAGTCGTCTATAGTTAGGGAAAATATTAAGAAGTATTGCTATGGGGAATAATCTATTAAATATCTAGGATATAAAAGTTCAATAAACTATAGGTTTTACCAAATCAGTCAAAAATCATTGCATATTATTTTAATAAAACAACGACATGATTCACTCGATCAATAATAATCAAATTCGATAACTCCCATAAATGTTCATCAATAAAAAAAAGCTGTCAAATTTTTATCGATGGTGGAGTTCATAGTTGCAGTGCAGGAACTATCAATCACAACCAGTAGAAAGGTATTACGAGTATGGAATCAATTTTAATAAAGTAAATTTTGCCTTATATTCATTAATTAAGGTTGTCCAATTTAAGCACAAACATTATTGTTGTTCTAACATTTTAACAATACCTAACATCGTTTACCTTAATTGGTAGAAGCGGGCACTACCGCCCACAGACTGAATGAGAATAAATCTAGTGCAGCCTACACATTCAATTAGAAGCAACATTATATACATACATAGGTACTGACTAACATCCCGGCGCCGCGCTTATGTAAACTTTAAAATAAGTACATTACATTAAGCTTTATTTGTAACTTGAGTCACAAATACAAGAGATTCTTAATTCTCAGTTTTAGAGTCAAGACCTATTTAAAGAAAACTGTTTTATGTGATTTCCACGAAGGCAAAAGGTATATACAAATGTACAATGCACAGAATTCTATAAAATACTTTACTAAAAAATCGCAACACCAAATTATTAATTATGAATGAAAATTCAGGTAACATGTTATTTGTGACACAAAATCATATTCTAATTTTCAAACTTTTCCAGATTAAGTATAATGATTTATTTACTTGATTCACATGATATAAAATTCAACAGAACCAACACAAACCAATTCTAGCTACGAAGTTTTATCTCTATATAGATTTATAATATGTAACAACAGTTAATATAAATATTGAGGGTTCATTTGGAGGTACATGCGTAGTCACTGTCATAAATCAGTAAAAGCTGCGTTATTATATATTCAATGAATTTATACAAGGACAATATGATAGGTAACTAGTTGTGGAGGTTTAAAATGGACATGAATGTGAGCGAAACCTTAGGCAAAAGGTAATATATAAATAACAGTTTTATAAAACGCCTGACAAATTTAATACAAGCTAGAAGACGTGAACTTAACTCAATCATTATGAATAGGCGCACGAAATCTTAATGTTTTTATATATTTAAATATGATAAGTATTTCATTTGCCACAGATACATTATGAAAAATAAAATACAATGACCACAGATAGAGGATTATCAAATAGGCGTATATATGCGCACACTGTATATATAATATAAACAATACAAGTATTATGTATAATTAATACATCACAGCTCAGCTTACTTTACCAGACCTCGGTGGTCTTTAAGGTCAAGAAGACAATATCGAAACTTCTAATACCCACAGCAATCCACAATATGGTTTGCTATATTTTTCTTTTTCCGTAGATCTCTTAAGATTATGTTTTACTCCCAGTAATAAAGCAGGCCTTTTTATTGATATTTACCTTATCATTTTTTGTGTTATTCAAAATATTAATAAAATTTAACATACTTTGTTATGGAGCTCTTCGAATCCTCCGGCAGTCCAACGAATATCAGAGTAGATGACATTTGTATTTATATAAAACACTGAATTTACACTTATAATTTAGATAATAACACAATTAATAAATTCTCTTATAAATCTAAGTCCGGCTGCTATGTCAAATTTTGAAGGGGACAAAAAAATTTAAACAAACGTGCCAGCTATATGAGTTACTGATGCAAACTGTCCCCTTTAATTTTATTATAATTTATATGTAGGAAAATGTGGGCGAAATTTCTGTGGGTGTTGCAGTCGGCCTCGGCCTGAGGGCCATATTTTTGGTTTTAATCCTGCATAAAGTCTGAATAATTATGCTTATAAAGAAATACGACGCAATATTGTATTCAAGATCTTTCTAGATTGATATTAAAAAATTACTGCAGATCAAATGAACGAGTATTAAACATTTCCTTGAACCCAATATTTAGTATGAGGCAGTCTCTTTTTATAAATACCTAATAAGTTTACATCATTCTTTAGCTCAAGATAAAGAAAATAATTTTAATGCGATGTAATTTTTTTTAAACTTATAGATAGAACGCTTAGTACCTTTCACTATTACACCTTTCATTATTACATACTTAGTACATAAGTAATTCATATTCGTGACATAAACGCAACTATCTGTTACCTACAAAAATCCGAAGAACTTCAATAAAATGATGTACCTAGAATAATTTTTAAATTGTTTTTATTTCTCTTTCTCCTTTAATGACCTCTTCTACAGTCTGTATTTTGGTATATGGATTATTTATTAAAATTAAAACTGTCAGAATTTTAAGTTATCAGAGTTTAATAATGTTCTGTTAACTATATTATAATGTTCTTAATAACAAATTTAAATTTACATGAAAACTAAGAATATACAACGACTTATACAATTACCGGTTTTAAACCGATTTCTCTGATTGCTATTTCGATCTTGCACAATAAGCAAATGTCAAATTTAGAAAACATTTTGCTTGGCATTCATGACAACTTTAAGTGACAGTATAAATATTGCCACACAAATTTGTTGCTTAGTTTCAGGAAATTTAGTTTCTACAATAAAATCAATATAAATATAAAATGTATATCTCAGATAAATATAGTAAATTTATATATTTCTCAGAACGCTTTATTAGTATTAAAACTATTTTCTGTTTCTTTTTTAATTTATACAAATTATTATAATAGTAAAATACAATGATATAAGTGCAAATTTGAAGTTGCTACATGGTAACACTACACTTGACGTACTATCCATTTAAGTTTTGACGGCTATAGCGACGTCTAGTTGTTATTCGTTATAAAAATAAAATATAATTTTTCTTATTCTTTGTGTGTTAAAAGATTCAAAGTGTTCTAATGGTTTAGCCATGTTGAATCAAACTTCGACTGAAGCGTTGCTTTCAGCCGCTTACGTTGAGAATTACTTAGATATTGTCGATAATCTTCCTAATGACTTGCAACGACATTTATCGCGTATGCGAGAGTTAGATGTTACTTATAGAGGTAAAATAGCTGTTATATGTAATAATTTAGTATAAACCAAGGTTTATTTACAATGCTATAATCGTTTAATATCATATATATCGTAAAAAACTTCACTTTACCTGTTGTGTTGACATACTGTTTTTCACCAATTGTAGACGCGTGCTTTGGTATTCAGCGTTTACTCTAGATAGCCATGGACGAAAATAACACAGTTCTTTGCTATTTTTACTCTTGTTGTTCGGAATAATCGTTTAAAGAAGTTTTCATTATGTCTTAAATATACCTATTATTATTAGATTCTCAACCATTTTATAATATCATTTGTGTAATCACTTCAATTTTATAGTAATTTTATCCTTACGAACTTTTTTGAAATTCATTTTATTTTTATTTTTATTTCATCATCTCAATAATAAAAAGCAAACATATTTATTATTAGTAATTTGACCCTACAGAATGTCTAAGGGATGCAGAAGCACACTTGGCTGTATGTGTTGGGCCCAATACTGAGGAGAGGAGACGTGGAAGAGCAGCCTTAAGATTGCAGACAGCACTTGTTGCAGCTCAAGAGATAGGAGATGAGAAACTTCAGGTTGTGCAACTCCTACAAGACCTTATTGACAATAAACTGAGGTGTCTAGATGCTGATCACAAAAAATTAGGTAAATGTATAAAAATATTATGTTTTTAAATAACTAATGTTTCTCTAAAAGGCAAATTAGGACCCCCCATATTATTATTAATTATTAATGACATATGTAAACCAAGAAATAGCATTTTCTCCATACTTAAAGAACATTATTAGGGCTAAAAAATTCTCTATTTTGTGCCTTTTAAAATGGTAAATTATATAAGTAATTAAGTAATGTATAATATTCAATTATTAAAGTATCCTGCTTAGAAGTAAACACAAATGGTACAACAAAGGAAGAGCCAACTCAGAATTCTGAAAATCGGAAATCCAATGAAAAAGAAACAAGTACACAGCAGGCGCAGCAACAAAACATACCACCACCACCTCCTGAGAGGAATGCAGAGAAAGAGAAGGAGAAGTCAGAAAAAGAGAAAACTGGAGGTTAGTTTCAATTTACTTGTAGTTAAGTCAAGCTGTCTTTTGAAGTTACTCATCTTACTTTGGCTCCCAAATCCATAACAAACATCTAATTTGAGAAATGGCAAAAATCCAACAACAAATTAAATTGTTTGTTAACATCATATCTTGAATTATTTTAATACATACATAGATTATATAATATTTAACCATTGTTACTTAATCCCTCTATTTTTAAAAACAGTTTTGTAAACTACAATATATTGTTCAGGTGAGCGCTGGTCGAAGCGTGCTCGTCGTTCGCGTACTACAGCGGGCGCCGCCACAGATGGTGCGGACTCAAGCGAGAGAGATAGTGAGCGACACACACACAACACGCATAAGAAAGGTAAAACTCAACCACACAATTTGGAAAGGGGACAATTTTATAGAAATGCATTATACTTGTAACGGCCAAACCATTATTATCATTATATAGTATTCATAACTCACTAGTGGCATGTTTTTAAAACCAAAATATCTACAAAAGGCCTATAATAAGGTACATTTTTGTATATAATCTCGTGAATTTTTATTTAGGTATAGGCAAGAAAAAGAAGCGCAAAGCACGACAAGCCGCACAGCGGTCGGAAACTCCCGCCGAAGAGACAGATGCAATCGACCCAGATGAGCCACGCTACTGCCTATGTGACCAGATCTCTTTCGGCGAGATGATCCTGTGCGACAATGACCTCTGTCCAATAGAATGGTTCCATTTCTCTTGCGTCTCACTCACCACGAAACCCAAGGGCAAGTGGTTCTGCCCCAAATGCAGAGGGGATAGACCCAACGTGATGAAGCCCAAGGGACAGTTCCTCAAAGAACTGGAAAGGTATAATAGAGAGAAGGAGGAAAAAGCATAGCGCACAATCAGCGGGAAGTGAGGTTGTGATATCCGGTGATAATGGATGTTTAAGTTGTCACTAATACATAAATATGAAATAGGTCTCCCTAAAACCCTTGACATTATTGAAAACTTCTAGAATCTGCTGCTTTTGACTTGAATTTATTTGTACTATTTGAAAGATTAGGGCTTTTTACTTGGTACATTCAAATGTTGACAAATCGCTATTCAAAAGCATTTGAAAAGTTTAAAATGTTTTTTTATGACAAGTTATCTGTTTTAGACCTAAACTAACTTTCAGTACTAAAAATAATTACCCTAAAATAAAATGAAGAAATACCACATATAGCAAAAAATGTTTATTTTGTATCCCTTGGCAAACACATTTCTGAGTCTATTTGAGAAAGACAGTTGAAGCATAGAAACGCTTCAGTCTTGTTTGATCAATAGGGCAGCTAACTAAATAAGGATCCCTTTACTTATGAATGCATAATAATTTAAAGCAATAATTTTAATGTATTTGTTGGAATAATATTAATTGCAGAGCAGTAAATTGTTACAATTGTTGTGGTAACTCCATTCCAAAGTGTACCTGAGAATCATAACATAATATATTTCGATAAATGCTTTGTATCTCATATTTATAAATGCATCGTATGTATTTGTTTTCAATAAACGTGTAATAAAGACTAGATTTTTCCAAAATACATGCAATAATTATATTCCGTGAATTTAATTTGGAGTGCAGAGCGCTCTTAAATGGATTTCTTCTAAAGGTACTTAATCGGTTCTTTTAGTATTACGTATGCCTAGCATATAGATTGTGAGTAAATACAAAGCTACCCAAGTTAACTGAAGTTAGCAACGCATCACGATTATTCACCATAAGGATAACTTCAACTTCATAGAAATTGTCATGAGTATTAAAAAATTTCCAAGTGTGGTTGAAATTCTATCTATAAGTTCAGATGTATATAACAAATGTACATGTGATAAAATATTGTATAAGAATCTCTACTGATATAGAGATGGCAGATTTTTACAAAGTGCTCTTTGAATGAAGTTATTTGTAAATATTTGAACGCTGCGTCTGTGTGAAGTACAGCGTTATATACGCATTTATTGATAGTTATTTAGCCCAATCTTGGATCACTTTAGGCGGCTGGATGAAATATAAAAATAATTATTCCCTACTTTAGGGATGAACGGTTTAAAATCCAGTTAATGAAGTGAAATAAGATTGGGCAAATTGTACAGAATATTCCTATAAAAATACTTTATGTGAACAGATTAATTTTGTCATTTTAATATAAGATTTAATTTAAATATTTTGTTTTATTTCGCTTAGATAGCTCTATTTATATGATTAATAAAACAGCAATTGAAGAGTTATTAATGATATCAATGATGTAATAATTTTCCATCATATTTGGACAACCCTGATTTATATTATTGAAAAGATGTAATAATAATGTAGTATAGTGCCATCTATTTCTTAACCCTGACATTAATTACGGGACAAACTACAAAGAAGACACTATAAAAAGCTTTTGTGTATTTATTGCAATCAGTAACGGACATTTTTAAAGAGTTTAATACTGCTTGAATGTATAATTCTCAAGAAAAAAGGAGTCTTCTAACAAAAATAAATCACCTGCTTTTCTAAACTGATTTTATTTTTATTGAATGAATATACAATTATCTATTAGTAACCATGCTGATTCTAAACATACGAATGTAATGTATTAAATTTTTATTTAATATTGGTAGTGTATAATTTTATATAGAGAAATTTTATTATGCTAATAATCATTCAAATAGGCCGTCCATCTATATAAATGTTTAAAATTGATAAAATATTGCATGGCTTATATTTTCGACTAGATTATTAATATATTTACTTACATATTGCAAATTGTCACTTAACACTTCGTAATTGAAAGTTATAAGAAATTGTTCGAGGTGCGAGTCAGTTTATAATAAATTAATTTGTCTATTATATCTAAATGTTAATGGCACGTTACACAACGCACGGCATATTTATTTAGAGAAAGCAAAACGAATAAAAACGAGACCAAACAATCAAAATTATTTTTAAAAGCTCTTAAATTTTAAGAGATATTTAAAATAAAATACGGGTATTATTCATTTAAAAAATTAAACATCCATTAATAATATATCCATGTTCGTTTTCACCTCCTCACTGCTTTTGCTTTTGATTGTTCCACATTATTTTTCGTTCCGCGTTCTCTTATACAATATAATATACAGCTAAAATCACACTGAATATATTGTTTGCACCACAAAATAAAAATACGTTATATAAATGCCGCTACGTAAAAAGCAATGGTCTAATTACTATTTTTTTTAAACTTACGATTACAATTTTGTTCATAAAACCAACAATAAAAGGCAAGATTTAATACTTTAATAAAATAAAATGCTTCGAGTACAAATAACTAGGGACTTCAACCGGAGACGATAATTAAGCTAAATTATTATTTCCTTTCTGCCTGTTGGTTACGTTTAAAAGTTATAGGGATCGTGAAAAATTAAACGCTTAACGTCTCCGAGTAAAGCTTTTAGACTTAAAATATAATAGTATATTGTGACATGATATTATATGACACAAATTGAACACATAGCGCTAATATCAAAGGCTAAATACTTAGGATCTCGTAATCCAATACGAGATTCGAGTTTGATTCGAATTAACGCGACTTAGGCACGTATACATAAAACAACATTTCAGATTATAACGCGTTATTTTGCAATTAATTTGGAAATTACTCAACATTATTATTGCGATAATTACCTTCCCTTCAACCGCCATTGTCAAAGTAGACTAGATATATCAATAAGTTTTGTTTTTTCGTTAAATAAATGCAAAGTTAAGTAAAAACAACGCGTTTCAATGTAATCCAAAAGTATTTGCGTTATGTGATAATATTACTAGGCCAAAATATTAAAACTCTAGAGAAAACGGTTTGACAAGTCTTAATTCTAAATCCAAACTTAAGTCACGTCTTGAAATACGAGTAAATAGAAGAATAGAATAAGTGACGTATTGACATACGAGTAATAATCGCACTAAAATAACATAGACCTGATTTTATATCGTTACACATCTTTTAGAGGATCGAAATTTGAAAAAACAAAATTGTTTTCTCATTTAAATGGTGTTTATCGAAAAAACTCCTAGTCCTAGATATCGTTCATTTTCTATATACAACACTAAACTATTTAGTTTATACATTTGTGACGTTTTGATAACTATACATACACTTAAGCTGTAAAATTTTAAAACGAAACAATCTGAAGATGCTAGAAAACGATGTATAAAAAAAGTCACATTGAAATCTCTGACCAAAACCAATAACTTTTATTAAAAGCCTTCATTCGTAAGAATCAAATATAACTTATCCATGAAAAAAATGAAACAAATTCTAGGCACAACTGAAAGATACAATTAATTTCATAACCAAAACAGGATAGATATTATAACAAGTTTAACAAACAAACTGGTTTTTTTACTAGACAATCTTTAATTATTAACCATTCCTAAATACTTTTCAAGCGACAACAAACATTTAATATAGGTACAACCGAACACCAGTGGCGAAGGCTTTTTTTAAACATCCAACATTAAAAGTTTGACGTGTCGTCTGCATTGTGTGCATCGCATCATGGCTCTTAAACGAATTGGCTGATTTTGATACGGTTCTTTATTTCAAATCTGATATAATTAAGATGGTTTTTAGCAATAATTTCTTACGAGAGTTTCCTGAAAACACTGGAAGAACGATGCAACTTTAAACCCACACTCCATGTGGGTTTTTATTGGTTGGAGCTGCATTCTCCAACTGCCTCGGTGATCCGATTATCCGGCGTGCACTCCCTGCTTTACACATACCTGCAGTAACAAGACATTACAATATTTTTATAATAAACATCGACGAAAAATATAATAGTAAATTTTTATGTATACATTATAGTTAGTGAGATTGTTTTCATGCTTTCGTGTCTAACAGAATTATCCGTTCTAATCCTGTTTGTATTTGTTTTTTATATTACAGACGTAATTCATACAAAGTTTACTCCAACTATCATAGACCCATCTCCGACTAATTTCCGGCTAAAATCGGAATCTCC
>JAOSYY010000001.1:10879531-10889965 GCA_025727935.1 Hebomoia glaucippe | reverse complement strand
CTGAACTATCTGTCATAATATGGCTGCAATAAACTACAAACCTTAAATCAAGGGTTTTACCTGGCAAGTAGTAGTCTCAGTCACCCCACAAACAATCCTTTGTATTCCCTCGACCCAGACCTTCAACTCCATTAATCTGGGACACCTCACAGACCAATATACATAATTACCACATTACACTTCTTGACTAAGCATCGCTTCTATTTTAGTCTTGAAAACTTTCTTTCGCAAGATCATAAAAGGCAGATATACCAAAACTAAACAATACAAACATTCCAAAAACACAATTTGTGACAAAATACTGAACAGTCAAATGTCTACAGAGTACATAATTTTAATGTCATTTTACATGACATTGTAATAGTGACAAATGTTCGACCGAGAAAATGTCCAGTTTTTTATCATTCTGTAGAGTAATTAAATTTGTAATATATTCGCGAGATATCTTGTAGTTCTTGTATACCTCATTAACTCTATTTTCTATTAAGAATAACATAACAAGTACATGACTATAATAGATAAATATAAAGAACTACTAAATGTTTTTTTTTAATTTTAATTATAATTACTTTCGCATCAATCGCACATGCATGTTGCAAGGCTTTTAAAACGATACTTTCAGCAAATTAGATTGATTCTAATTTTAAGATTATATTCATAAAATTACTGCATTATTTATGTGAAACAAATAAAAATTCAATGCTTTAATACATTTACTTGAAACCTCCTTGTTCTTTATTCTTTATAGAATAAATAAAATACTATATTTGAAATTGACAAATTTGTAAACTTTATTTAATGCACATTGTTCTAATCGACTTAACCATTTATCACTGAGTAGCTACAAAAGGCAATTTTCTTTATGGCGCAAGAAGACGATGAGGAGGTAAAATAATATTTTTATAACAGTACATACATAATAGTATAAAATAAATATTTCTATATGTATATATAAACCACAATAACGTTTTAGGATTTAGTATTTAACGTTGAAGAAGTACAAAAATTAGTTCGTGATAATATAGAATTATGTTTAGGAGGCAATATCTATAGCCATTCCCGCGTACCGCAATGGATAACAGTAATCACAGAGAAAACATTGGCGCGATTATCAAAATTGAATAAGCCCTTTAAATATATCAGTGAGTATTTTAAAATATTTGCGAAAAGTAGTAGCCAATAAATTAATTTGGTTAACTTTGGAATTTTTTCCTTTGAATTAATTTGTCTATAATTCCTGTTAATAATTTTAGTGAGAATGACAGTTACTCAGAAAAACGGTTCTGGTTTACATACTGCAGCTGCATACTTCTGGGATACAGCGACCGACGGAACGTGCACGGTTCGCTGGGAAAATAAGTACATGTACTGTATTATTAATATTTGGGGACTGGCATTACAAATATAGCATACCTTCACTTCCCCATCTGTCTTATTTCATACAGCTTTTCTTTACCAAACATTCGGGAATTAAGATATAAATAAAACAAACATATAAAGCACATTTTAGTAATTTTATTTTTGGTAAAATTTACCACAATACAAAATAATAATAATAGAAATAAATAAAGTAATAAATGTATAGACAGGTCATAGAACTATGCATTGTAAACTTGGTGCTTTTAAAGCAATAATATAATTTATAATAACATTTAGGCAAAATGGCATGTGTTCACATAAAAATAAAAGCATTGTTTTCAAAACACATTGAAATAATATCAAGCAGATGAATATAATTGATCTAACGAAATATGTCACACATCACTTGGTGATTTGGTTTTTTCCACAATTTGTATAGTACTAATAAAACACATACCTATCAATTAAAGCCTGAAATTTCTCGAAAACTAAGGCCTGTATTCCAATGCGTATGACCCAAGTTTCAGTCTAGCTTTAAGATTTGTCAAACCGTTTACGTATGAGTTGTGTCAATGCTCAAATATAGATTACGAATTGAGTTTCGTCTTGGAATACGGGCCTAAGGCTAGAACTACACGAATGGTTAAAGGAGATGGTATTGGTCCCCATAAGGCCTGCCTGACGCGACAAGATTTTTCGATGCGAAACCAATCGTAAAGTTCTAACCCAACGTTTACTAGCTTGTACACAAAAAGAAAATCACAAATTCACAACACTGCCAGGGTCAACAAGTAAAATTAAAGTAGGAAAAATAGAATTAATTAATGTTAACATTATTTGAATATGAAATTATAATAACTACATAATCAATAAAATTATCTGTACTTTTTATTATTATCCATAAATCGATGTATAATTCTAAATCATGTATAAAATGTAGAGAAAGTGTTTTTGTTTTTAGAAATTACAAACAATGCTATGTTTATGGCTAGGTTCGAAATAAAATACAAATTCTACAAGGACTAGTTAATGGACACATTAATATAGAGGATGAATGTTCACAAAACGTTTCCAACTCAAGAAAAGTACGCATTTACAACTTAGTTTTAGAGAAAAACATTCGTTTCTGTTGGAACTTAATTCTGAATTTTTCTTTTGACTACAAACTATTAATACTTTTTTTATGAACAGCCATCCTGAAATCTTCTGAAGTGGTCAAAGCTTCTATATCCACAAGTCATTTTACAACTTAGGATTCCATTTCATAAAAATAAATATGAATACATAGAGAATAACAATTATAATTCATTTCATTTAGATGAGTGACACAATACTGTTTGTCGATTCAATTGGTTTGATTTTTTGAAAAATTACAAATGAATTCATATTAAGAAAAAGTTTAGTAAATAAGAAAAAAAAATTATATTTTGACCACTTCAAAAGGGAAAATTTTTAGATCAGATGACAGAAAACAATGTTGTGTAATCAACGCTTAAGTTTCATATTTCGGAAATAGTAGTATTTCATAATATCAGCTTTAAATTGATAATATGAGCAAATTAAATAATAATATTAACAAATTTGATAAAAGTACTTAAAAGCATCCCTTAAACTCCCCTCGTAAAAGCGTTGAAAACAAACGTTGTGTAGAAAATAATAATACATTATTTGATTATTGAATTTTTAGTGCATTTAGGCTGTACAAATATTTCGTAACTACTAAAACTATTGAGTAAGAGCCGAGTGTCGCCAATTTGCCTTCAATTCATCAAGGCTGACCGTTTCATAATAGATTTTATAATAAGCTGGATTTGATACTAAAGTTCAATAAAACCCCTACATTAAAATAGAAAAGCTGGTCTTCATATGGATAGTTTTCAATATTATTGCTCTTTGTTAAAATGACTTAGTTCTGGCGGCACCCATATCTTCGAACCCACTATTTAATCTGGTCTATTGACTTTCCATAAAATATGCTATGTTAATACTGCTCGTCGGATGCAGTAGTTAAAAAAATTAATTCTCATATAACATCTGCACCTGACTCTTAACATACAAATCTAAATCCACTGGTTCTCTTTCAATGTGATGATAAATGTGATGCTTATTACTACATTCGGACTGATTTCTCTCCCCGTAAAAAAAAAACGCAAAATAAGGAATCAAACGAAATCGAATCAAATAAAACATCGTTTAAACCCAAGCTGTGCTGAAAGTATTTAAAGCTAACAAATGTGCATTTTCACGTTAAGACGTGCCTCTTTCGGGGATCCTGCAACTCCTGACTCCCAATAACAACCTCTTCGAACCCACACACCGAATAACTTATTATATACAATACATAAAATTATATAAAGTACATCCTACCGCTATGACTACAATAAAACGATTTGTCGCTTAACCACGTTATTATGACAAATAATTCATCTTATTTACACTTTCTCTATACAATACTTATTTCAAAAAAATTACTATAAAAGTAACATTGTACTCGTGACTACCCTTCGTTCGAATGTACCGGTATTTAACAACTATTCGTCATCAATATAGTATGTACACAAGATACGTATCTGTCGAGACTTAAATGATCATAAGTAAAGAAATAAGGACAAATGAGGAACAAATATAATATTATACACTAGGTATTAACATTCACCACGCCTTATCACAACAATTAAGTTTACATACCCGCCGCCGGTCGACCGTTACCGACAAAATGATACAACATAATCAAAATATTTACAAAAATATTTTAAACTTATCACAAAATACGAAATATTCTTTAGTTACAAAACCAATAAAATATACAATCCAACAACTCTAAACACTGGGCAGATTCGATAAAGAGATCATAACAAGATTCATGTAAAATTCGTGTCCAATCTCCACTGGCACAGAATATTATGTCAATACAAGGTGGGAATAACGCGATATGTCGTTTGGACTTATTGTCTTATATTTACTATCTACACGCTTTGTGCTCAACCCAGCGTTTCATCCCGTACATACATTCCCGTCTCTCGTACCGAGATCGTATTTCGCTCTGTTAAAAATAAATCCTCCGTCAAAATTAGCAAAATATCTATCGTCTAGTTCAGAAATGTACTCCATTAATTATGCTATTGGGAAAAATTATGTTAAAACGTCTCTTAATCACAATTTGTAATATTAAGACTATTCTAAAGGGTCATCTAGTTGATGTGTTCATATCTTAGTTGCCGTTAACAACTTCATCAGTTCCTTTGTCCATTTCGGGACGGAACACTTACACTGAGGGCCAAAGTCCCAACGTCCTAATTGACACAATTATTCACATTTAATTCAATACATCGTTTTCCTTAATTGAGATACTTGCGACATTTCTTGGCACCGCACGTGCACGGAATCTTGACTTCTTCGAATGGAAACTTATAGTCGTAGGTTAGTTCTTCGCCAATAGTGATGCGACGCAACGCGAATATTAAAATGTGCTTGTGTCCATGGATGTCTACGACTCGAGAATAACAGTTTGGCTGCAATACAAATAATAATATTAAAATTTAGAAGCAACGTCTACAAGTCATATTCTTTCAATGTTAGTTCTAACTCTATTTAAAGTGTAAGGCAAGAATAGATTCAGAGTTAACAAATTGACAGATCTTTGCTTCAAGTCGATAGTGACACCTAATCAGATTATCGTTTTTGATAATAGTACTGGTACGTCTAACTGACTTTATCCGACATATTTTTAACCTACTCAAGCAAAAATTTTTTTTGAAATGTGTAACTGTCAAAACTCATCGAGATTGATCACAATACATTGTTAATGATATCAAATTTTTGCGCAATATTTCACTAAGCATGGGTATATCAAAGAGAAACTTGAATATCTAATCATACCATATCATTTCTAGCTGGGTATCTGTAACATCGCTACTCACATCACAAGAGTGGTTGATAAACCTCGCCGCGTTGCCTTTGAGCGTGGCATCTACCACAAGGTTGTCGTCTATACGGAACATATAGCAACCACCTACGCCTCGTCGTCCACTCATGGCCTCATACTTCTTCTCACGCTGATCGGCTAAAACTGCACGTATCACTTCGCCAGCATACTCAATCACCATATCACCTGTAACATAAAATACAGTGTTCAAACATACAAAGTATACCTTCAAAATTGGATTGCAGAAACACTTCGTAAATTAGAAATAAATCCGTATGCATATGGTTTCTGTACACTTAGTGTAAGACGAGAATTAATATTGAAACTAGTTTCTAGACATTATGTGAAATCGTCTTTCATAAATACAATTTTAGATAGATTGCGATTTGAGTCACGTCTCAGAATTCAAACCAGATTCTCTTCTAATTCTGTGTATATAAAAACCATTTTTTGTAAGAAAATGGGAACAGTACCTTCTTCAATATCGCGTTTACAGAAAAGTCCACGTCCGTGAATGTGTGACCGATATACGCCCACTGAAGCTTTCGATGTCTCCTTCAGTTGCCGGAATCTCATGGCTGGCGGTAGAGTCGCCAAACGTCTGCGTAAGATCCAATATTTAATGCATTTTTTTTTTCAATTAATTATTAGAAAAAATTAACGGTAAGACAAAATAATACCTTGAAATAGAGCTTTCTCCCTCTTGTCCACCAAATGGAGGAGGCTCTTCTCTGAAAGGTGAAGCCATCCAGCTGAACATATCATGGTTTTGTTTCCTCGCGATTGGCCCTGTGCGTGCGCTCCCCCAAGGACTTTCCTTAAATCCTTCACTAAGATCCAAGTCGTTGTCCCAACTGTTGAGAGCTCGTCCTTGACGTATCTTGTATTTAGTGCAGCGGTTCGCCTGTTTTTAATTAAAATAAGTTTATTTTAAGAGATAAAAGACATAATTAAAATCATAAAAATAACTTTTCACTTACACCTGGCAGCTGTTCAATAAGATATCTCAATGCATTGTTGTTAAGTCCGAGTAAATGTGCGCCAGAGAGGGTCGACGGGAGGTTATACTGCATGAGAGGTAATCCGGATTCTTTTCTAGCATTTTGTACAGCTTCTATAACTTTAGACCATAAGTCGGATAATGATGAGGAACTGTAGTTAAAGCCGTCCTCAGACGTGACTTCGTATATCAATTTGGGTCCATCATCTTTCGGCGGATCTGGGGCTTGCTTCGGTAGGGAAGGTTTGTTTTCCTGGCCTTTATGCGTTTTTTTCTTAGTGACGGTGATATCCGGTTCAAATTTTTTATCACTTAGAGGTCGCTTCATTATCTTCGCTGGCGGATTTGCTTTTGTAGGCTTTGTTGGTGATTTATTAATATCTTTTTCTATTAAAACCTTTGCCGGCTCCGGTTCAATTTCAGCGTCCAAACTTGGCAATGACGTCATATCGGGAACTGCCTCAACTCTTTCATTACTTCGTAAAGCAGATGAGTTTGACGATGCCGCGCTAGTATTTGCTTGAGGTACTTCAGTAGACAGTTGCATGGCTCTTGCCGCATCTCGTTCTTCTTTTTCTCTTCTTGCCTTTTCTAGTTCCATCATACGCTTAGACTCCTCGATGGCCTTTTCTAAATCGCTATCAATATTCTCCTCTTTTACGTTTAAATCTGGCATGTCATGGCTGACTGGTCTTTGTTTAGGTACATTTGTAGTTGTTTTTGGGCCTACAGTCTTAAATTTACTTTGTCCGTCTCTATGTAAAGGTAGTACTCGATTCATAGGTCTCATAGACATTGGATTAACGACGTTAGTCGGTATACCCGACTGCTGGGTCGGGGGTGCTTTAGGCAATGTGATACTCGAACTATTCTGAGTAGGCAGGTTGATCGTAGTATTTTGCACAGGAATACAAATCATATTATTGGAATTATTTTGGTTTTGTAATAAGTTATTATTAGCAGGGAGAGGGAAGTTTAAGTCTGCTGCTGCTTTAGAAGCAATCTTTGGGTCGACTAGATTATTTTGGACCGTAATATTTACGGTATTATTACTCGAGTTGACATTAATATTCATTGGAGCACTGTTTGGTATGGCTTGAAAGGGAACATTGATCATAGTACTATTTGCTTCAGTTTTTTGCTGGAATGTTATTGGGTCCGGTGTAATATTGGACACATTACTAGTAGTGTTATTTGTGACAACCCGAATATTGTGTTGTTGCGGCATTTGACTTAGAGTAGTGTCCAGATTAGTATTGTTTATTCTATTTCTTTCCGGTAAATTAATTATCCTGTTAGCATTTGGCGGGTTCATTTGCATGAAATTCATCTGATTGTTAACTGATATGGTATGATTTTGCTTATCATTTCCACCGACCATGTTAACTTTACTGCAATCATTATTTGTTATGGCCATGTTAGTATTTACAGATGGCATTATATTTTTTCCTCTAATCGTGTCCCCTGAAAATTTCGGGGGTTCATTTATTGTCATATTTCTACCAGCATTCATTTGACCATCCAAGTTTGCCAACTGGTTTTGTGTTGTATTATTAGGATTCATACAACTATTTATGTTCATTTGCGTGTTGCTAGATACTTGTGAAGTCATCATCTGATTTTGATTATTATTGTTAAGTGTTGAAGTATTATTCATCATCATGTGATTAGTATTATTCGAAATAAGATTGACATTGTCTGCAGAGCCGTTACAACTCATCAGCATATCGTGCGCTGATAAATTATTTTGATTATTATTTCCATAAATTGAATTGTTGGTCACATTATTATTCATAATCATATTATTCGACATATTATTGGTATTATTAATTCCTATATTATTATGCATCATATTACCTGAATTGATGTTCATATTATTAGTAGACATATTGGAGCATAGTTCAAATGACTGGCTATTAGAAAACTGAGCGTTGCCATTAGAACAAGTATTTCCACAGGCATTTTGAATTTCATTCTTAATATCTGGTATATTTGGCATATGCAATATGGAGTTGCTCATCTGTTGATGGCTGCTGTTATTTATTTGCATAGAACTATTTAGATTACTATGCATATTCATATTATTCACAGAGTTCATGTTATTCATTTGGTGTTGTATCATGCTCGCGTGATCTAAAGATGCTCTATTGTTTTGAATCTGGTTTAAGGAATTGTGATTTTGCATACTCATCGAGCTATTTTCATGACGAATGTTATGCATAGTAGGCATGGAATTTGTATTATCCATTTGATTACCAAGATTCATGTTAGAATTGTTTCCTTGCATATGATGAATATGCATGTTGTTGTCGATCTGTTGTCTGCTATGCATTTGGTTAGAAACATGTTGGTGCATGTCAATTAAATTATTCTCCATGTGGTTACGATTATTTTGAATTTGCATAACGTTAGGCAGTTGATGCTGATGATGGTGAATAATATTTTCCATTTGTCTGTTTTGTTGCATCAGTTGTTGATTCATATGCATGTTGGAGTCCATTTGAGATCGGCCACTAGTATTGGCGTGGTGATTCATTTGTTGCTGCATTGAATGCATCTGTTGGTTATGCAACGACTCCATAGTTCGGTTCGCGTGAACCTGATGATTCATATTGTTCAAATTATTCATTGAATGCTGTTGCATATTGTCAATCATCATTCTATTATTTTGCATATTATTTATATTATTCAACGATTGATTCATATGCATTTGGTTAAGATTACTTAAATCAGGGCGGTTCATGTTATGAGAGTTTGATATACCATGCATATTGAGATTTTGATTCATTAAGTTATTGTTGTCCGGAGTATTGCGAGAAGACATCATGTTAGATTGGTGTTGATTTGTTTGATTATTCATTAAATTATCGTGATACGATCTGTTGTTTGCTCCTTGATTTAGTTGTTGTTGCTGCAGAGAATTATTTTCCGTCTGCCGATTGTGTTGAATCTGTCCGTTCAATATATGGATTTGATTATTTTGAGATAACTGTGTGTTATCATGTGAAATCATTTGCATATTCCCGTGTGGTAAGTTTGAACCATTCATAGTATTCACGTCGTGTTGTTGGTTGTTTTGTTGCATATTGTTATCATTAGATGATGCATTTACTCTATTATTCGATAGTTCTTGGCAGGACATATTAACATTTTGCATTGATGTATTAATAGAGTTCATAATCTGCATTGGACCATGCGTAGAACCATTCGATATCGAACACATTTGATTTTGATTATTCGTGATATTCATAGAATTTTGATTGTTTTGCATTTGTGGTCGTATTGTATTATGAGGAATAATGCTTATTGATGGCGACGAAGTATTATTAAGATTATTGGAAACTTGGCAGCTACTCATTTTGTGGATACTCATAGATCCCAACATGTTATCTGTATGTTTATTGTCATTGGTTCCCATATTTTGAAAGCATTTTTCGTTCTGTATATGTTGTTGGGAATGAGCGGCCATAATTTCTTGTGAAAAGTTCATATGGCCTCCTTCTGTTTTAGAGAGTGCATTTATCTTACTCAACTTCAATGTGGTATCTGCATCGAAGTTATTTGATAAGGAACACGCTGGCGAATAAATATTGCCTGCGCTTATTTGAATCATATTATTAGAGGTGTTCACCGCCGAATGGTGGTTACCGTGTGCACTGCCATCAAATTGATGAGAATGTAGAGATCCTGACATCGAATTACTATTGTTTATTGATAGTAAACAATTTTGATTGTTTTTATCTGTATCAATATGAGACATTTGGCGTCCAGTTGTTACATTATTCATATTCATATTGGATGCAATAGAAGTAGCGCTAGACTTTAGACCTAAATTATGCATTTCAATTTTATTTTCCGTCATATGAATGCTATTCGGCTGACTTATTTGTCTCCACGGTGTCGGCGATTTGGTACTTTGAGTGACACTTATAGTAGGTAAACTGTTACAGTTGGAGTTGTCATTTAAGTTGCCGCTAATTTCAATTACATGCGAATTTTCAATTTTCATAGAGCTATTTTTGCTTGACGAAATCGAGCTAGATACTATAGGCTGCGATAATGGTATAGATTGCATAGAGAATGGGACAGATACGGAATTTGGTATGGACTGCGATATAGCCATTACTGGCTGTCCGGTCGATGACACAAG
>JAOSYY010000001.1:10852356-10879431 GCA_025727935.1 Hebomoia glaucippe | reverse complement strand
GTCATTTGCGTGGGACCCATTTGGACAACTTTAGGCATTTGCCGATTATGAACTTGCTTATCTGGAAGTGGTTGTAATGTTAAATTAGGAACAGTTGTCTTAACGTTCTTCAGTATCTGTGGTGAGGATTGCACAGATTGACCTGTGACAACGTTAGCTGCTGAAGAAGCCACTTGGGTCACACCATCTCCCACACTATTCACAACAACATAACCCGTCGGGACTTCCACAATAGGTTCTATCTTACTGGCTTGGAAGACTTGAGTGGTTGTCGCTGAAAAGCTACTATTTTGGGCGAGTACGCCTTGCATTGCAGTAGATACAAACTGTTGCGATGACATAACAGTATTTTGCACAATCGTTTCCAGTCCATAGTATACCGGTTGGGTTGTCAAGTACATGCATCCAGAAGGATCAGTCACCATTTCTAAGGTAGGAGCCGATCCGAGAATTACTTGGTCATTACAGAATTGCGGCAATATTGTACCTTGAGGCAAAATAGTTGTGCCGGTAGCTGGAGATATTATAGTTTGGCCATTTCCTATTCCACTTTGTGATACGACGGTCCCCGCTGTTTGTAGGGTATTATTAGGCAAGAGCGTCGCTTGCGATGTTAAATTGCCTGAGGTGAGACCTTGAATGGTGCCTTGTGGTATTATTGTAGTTCCGTTTTGCGTGTGAATCGCTTGCGGCAAAATAGTGGGGCCATTCGGACCTTGCGAGAGAATTCCTTGAGTTTGTATAGCGCCTTGAGGTAAAATAGTGGCACCCTGTTGTAAAGTTTGCGGTAGGACTACATTTCCTTGAGGTAGTAGGACGGGAATTCCTCCGCTCGGAACAGCAACAAGTCCTCCCGATTCCGTTTGTTGTATTTGGAACGTCTGAGGCATAAGGCTACCTTGAGATATAAATTGAGTCGCTCCAGTTTTAAAATCGCCCTGTGGTGCAATAGTGGCTATGTATTGCATATTTTGATTCTGCTGCTGGGATAGTGCTTCGACATAAGACATTATATTTTGATTTGCAACTGGCTGTACTATAATTGACGGCTGGCCCGTTTGATTATTAGTTTGTAGCTGAATAACGGTATTTCCTGGACCAAGAGGTGATTGGTTGATAGTCGTAATTGTTTTTTCTAACTTGGTCTGTTTTTTTATCGTGTTCGTAGGTTTAGGCATCGTCCTTCCTCTACTTCTATGCGCTGCTTGATATATCGGTTTAGGTTGAACCGGCGTTGGCTGCTTCTTAGGAGATTTTTGAGGTGTGCCTGGTAATATAATTTGTTGCTTCCCATGAGAATTCGGCGATGATAAACGTTGGGCAGTCATAGCAGGTACTACAATTGTAGGGTTGCCCTGAATTTGAGGTCTTATCATGGGCTGAATATTTTGGATAATGGAAGTGTTGGGCATACTTTGAATTGAATTGACTGGCAAGGCTATAGAACTCGCACTGGCCATGTTTGGAAAATTCGCAATCTGACTCTTCCCTTGTATCATCTGATTTGACGGGATTGTCAAGACTTGATTGGAATTTGATGAAATAACTTGAATACCTCCAGATCCTGTTAATAACTGAGTCATATCAGCGCCGTGTTGGATTTGTTGTATATTAGGATTTCCATTACCTGGCTTAACACAAATGTTATATGGAAGAATGCCAGGTTGAGTCAGAATTTGGGGTGCCATTATTTTTTGCCCGCTCGCAGAGCTTGTTTTTGGCGGGAGTAGCATCTGAGGGGTAACAACAATTTGTGGCGAAGAAAGAACTTGCTGATTCGAAGAAACCTGTACATTTGTTTTGCTCTGATCGAATATAACAGTTCCCGATTTCATTTGCTCGGTTATTGTCATAGTCATTTCGTTATTAGGCCCAGGAGACGGCGTTTCGACAATGGTACCGTTAATGGTTATTTGTCTTGTATTTATTGAAGTTCTTCTTGTAGAAATAGATTCTGCTTTAACAGTATTATCACTACCGTTGACAACTCCCGCATGGATAATCATCGGTTGCGCAAAGGCATTCTGAAAAGCATTCTGAAGGGTCGTCAAAGTCCGATTTTCGGGTGATTTCGGATTTTCACTTTCACTCTCACTGGTAGACATCATATCGCAAGATGGAATATGCCTATCGTATGACTCTTTATTTCTATATGTACACTGACATCTGTCACACCTCACTAGCTGTTCAAGTTGCCCAGAGCCAGAGTTATCATCCAGAGGACGCATCACCAACTCTGGCTGTCCACTAATAGAGTTACCAGCTATAGTGACCGTATAAGTACTTTCAGATCCCGAGGCTCTGTATAAAAATTGATTCGTTTGATTTTTCTGTATATTTTCACAGTGGTCTTCCGCTCCATCTAACTGTTGTATAGGTGTAAAGTCATTCTGGGGACTCCCTGGTCTTGAACTACAGTTACTTTCAGAACCAGACCAATCAGCTGCTCCGTCCAATTGAGATATCGGACTGCATTGTATCTTTGTGTAGAAATCGATCACATCGCTGTAATATCCTTCATTTTTGTCACTTTTTTCTGCACTTTCATCTTTCTGTTTTGGAGACGTTGTACGATAATTAATTCCTGATGTATGTGGGGTTTCAGGACATAAGTCATTCGAGGTAACAGTTTCTCGTTTTGATTTCTTGTCAATATTGCCATCGCCTTCTTTAATAGTATCAAGAGTGTTCTCCGGTAGAGATAACCTTTGAACGGGGCTCATTTTTCCAGTGACTGTGGAAGATTTCCCCATTTTACATCTTTTTATGGTAGAAGACAGAAGAGTTGTGTCAAATTTATTATTCCACGTAAGACTTGACGATCTCTGCTGCCCACGACCAGTAGTGAGAGATTTAAGACTGTGATTTTGTAGAAGCATCTCTGACTTACTTCTTTTTAGTTCTTTATTCCCAGATTCTAATCGAGCATTTAATAACTCGTCGATGAAATCCGTTGATCGTGAATCCGATTTATCATCAGATTGACTCATTGCTCCATAAAATTCACCCTTCAAATCCATTGCGACTAGATCTTCATACGACATTAACTTTGGGAAAATGTCTTGCATGGATATTCCATCTAGAAGATCGTGGTTTAGATCTTCAAAAATGGCGTCCTTCACTTCTGGTGGAAGAAGATCGGCGGTATTCTGCGGTTCTTCTTCGTCTTGTTGTTCTTGCTTACAAACATTATCAAGTAAATACTCAACCACTTGCTTGACTGCCAAATCTTCTAACGTTAATGCATTGCCAAATTTTATAGGCGATTTATCACTTTTGCGCATGAGTGCCTTGCTTGAGCCTGTTTCTAAGCTGTGATGCCATGCCCCAATTTCAGCTATTACGCGTTCGACGACTTGAACATCCATAGTATGATCAACTGTGATATTTACGCCGAAATCAAAGCCGGGTAAAGGTTCGGCCAGTATAAGTTTTGTCTTTATGGTATATCTCACAATTTTAGTAGGCTTTTTACACGACCAAAAAAGGCGAGTGCAAGAAAAATCAACAGGCATTAGAAAGTCTTCATAATCCGAGACAGATGGTACAATTTTTCCTAAGCTATTGACGCTCAGCGATCCCATCAAAAATTGAACTTTACAAATTTCACTATATCTTTTCTTTTTCTTATCAAGTTCTACATAGACTGGTCTGGTTAATTCAAAATCGGCATCTTTTTGTAGGCTTTTCTTAGGGATGTCTTTACCATGAGTGGGACAAAATACCCTCTTATCGTCTAGAAATGCGCAATTAGTTTTCCTTGCACATGCATAATGATAAGTTTCACTACAATTTTTAGCGCAGCATCCAACGCTCGCGCCTTTAACTTCACAAGCGGCGCATTTGATCATTTTTCCTCTTGAAATCGCAGAATGAACGTTTTGTAGTGAACCATCGATTTCTTCAAAAACCTCAGCCGACCATAAAGCGCAATTTGCATGAATCCAGTCGTTTTGTCCGCAATATAATAGTCTTCCCTCCATTGACGGTAAACCATCATTGCTAGACTTGCACAAAATACAAAACCGCGAATCAATAACTGGATAAAATTCTAATAAATCTTCCTCTTCTTTCTGTTTTTCGGACTCTAGTTTCGGTACAATTTGGTCAAGTGGTCTCTCCACCGAATGAACAGTAGTTTTAAAACCCTTAGTATCAGTCATCTCATGATCTTTTAATGATTCTGAGTCTTCCTGCTCTCCTTCAACTTCTAAATTTGGTTGAAGGCAGTTATTCTCGCAATCAAACCATGGGAATGTTTCTGAAAACAAATCCTTATAAATTGATGTTAGATCAACACTGGCTGTCCTTTCTATTACTTCCTTCATATCGTGATTAAAATCCTTTAAAGAAATATATTCATCACTGTTTACTCTTTTCTTAATATCCAAAAGTGACGGTGAAATAAGCCTGCTAATATCTTCAACATCGTCATCTTGATTTGATGCTCGTATAATAGCAGGGCTTAAGTCTTGCTCACTTCTAGCTTGTGGAAATCTATCAATGACGTCATCATCGTCGGATATCGGTTCATATTTATCTAACAAAGATGGTGACATAGCAATTGACTTTTCTGTTTTATCAGTAGGAATATTCTCATGTACTTCAACACAGGATGTATTAAACTCAGTTTTATTATATAGGCCAGTTGAGAAACATATTTCCTTATTTTGCATTAGTGGTTCCTGAAGATTTACTATTTTATGTGAAGTATGTGGAATATCTTCTTTTTCCATTTCAACATCATTAAGTAATGGACATTGCCATGTTTGAGAAGCGTTAGTTTCATCCGATTTTTGTGTACTACGTCGACCCTTAGCTGTATTACGATAAACTTTCGTCTCTGTTGTATTCTTCATGCTTTCATCGCCATTATCAAAGTGTAGTTTCCGAATAGCTTGAGGCGATGTTAGCCGATATGGTTTATTTGGTACTGGAGTATTCTTATGGGGTGTCAGTTTTAAGAGGGCGCATGCCTTTTTGTTCTTGGCAAGAAGTTTTAAAAGATGCAAAAGTCTGCCTTTAAGATGCTCGGTCAGCATTTTACGCCATGGTGGATCAACCGGCATGCATTTGCAACAAATGTATTCAATGGATGGTGGCAATGCTGACAGGAGTTGATACCCCTCCCCTGAGAGACCTTCACAGCTTGCGTGGACCCATCTTGCACACCAGCCACACTCCATCATCTGGAAAGGGATAACAATTTTTTTAAACAACTTAAGATTAAGTTATTAAAACCTATGTTTTTTAAACTAGATTTGTAAAGTGTTATTAAATAGGAATAGTTCATTAACAACTAATATTACTATAGGTGATTGAAGTGTAGTACTCCTACTATTATGATATAATAGAACTGGATATGAAATACGATAAGGCCATTATTACGAGTGCAAGATGTTTAAATGACAATCAAATTAGAGTTATAATATCAAATATAATATAATATGTACCTTGCTATCAAAATCGTTATCTCTATAGCATGCTTGGCATAAAGGACAGTAGTTCCCTTTCTGTCGCAGTTTGAAGCACGGTCGGCAAAATGGTAGACTCCCTACGAACTTGTTTACGCGACTACTGTCGCAACTCTTGCACTTCAAACAAGCGCTGCATATCTATAATAAAATAATTAAACTGTAGTAGACATTTATAACGAAATATTCAACATATACATTTATTATAATTACCAACCAATTATGTCAACAATGCAGTACATATGATTACAAAATATTATCTCGAAAAATTATTTTTTTAGCTCAATCTTGTCCTGTTGCAAATAGATTTCCCTCTTTACTTTTTAAACAAACTATATCTAGTGATCCTCTGACACCTTTTCGAGATCACCTTGCTCCATTGCTTTATCTAGTCGCCAGGCTAAAAAACTTTCTAGCCTATCAATAGCAGCTTCCACTAGTTTTAAGCTACATTTTCAATCTAGTATATAACATTCACAACTTTAGTTATCATATACTTACAAAACGGCTTGACCGGTTTTGGTTAAATTTTATATGTATCTTTGGTAGGTCAGAAAATACATTGTTACCTTTTTTATTAACTGATAAGGGTTTTCCACCCCAAAACTTTATTTTTATTGTTTAGATAATTTTTATGATATGACATTAAAAATATATATGTATACAACCCCAAATTTTTCTCCTTTCTACCGCCAACTTCCATTAATTTACATGGTAAAACAATGTTTACCGGGTCAGCTAGTTTAATATTTAAAAATTACCTGTGGCCAATCACTGCGATGGTCTGGCGGCGCGGCGGGCAGGCATGCCGCGTGGTAGTGCTTGGCACAGGAGCGACAACGAAGGCGTGCCGCGGGACGAGCGCAGGCTGCGCACCACACGCAGCGCGCACACGTCCACCCGGCGCCGCCATTCGCGTCCTCCGCGCACCAACTGTGATACCACTCGCAGCAACTCGAACATACGAGCATCTGTTATACGTATTAAAATTTTTATGTAGAGTTTATAACTGACATTTATTATATTTATAAGTAGCTTGTTAGAAAATGTGTTAAAATTTAACTAACTTTAGAAAATTAAGTTAGTTTTAAATGCACCGTGAATACAATTTCTTACGTACAAAACGTTAACAGATATTTGATATCAATTGCATCGAGTTAAATTATAAAATATTTAAATCTATAATGATCATACTGAAAAAAAAGGATATTGGGATAAAACTTTGTCTCGGTTATAAATTAGCTTTTTATTTAAGCGTTTGACAAATTGTATTTAGTAGCTTTTTACCTTTTCTTTACCCGCACTTCCGCACAAAAAGCACAGTTTGGCAATAGTAAACGGGGCAGTCCCAATCAGTCCAAAACCAGAATTGCAAACTTCATCAGGATCATAACTTTCCCAGAAATCGACACAAATTAACTCTGGCCTATTCTGATCGCACTTTTGTGATCTCCCTCGAATCTAAAAATTATAAGATTTATTTTATTGCTAAGAATGCCTGCAATTATCATGTATACAAAAGTAATAGATGTGTACTAACATTAGTAATGTTTGTCAATGGTTTCAAGCTAGATTTCTTTGGAATAAGATCAAGAACAGTCTCATCTTCACTAGACTCAAGTTTGCTTATTTTTGTTATAATAGGCGCTTCAACCTTTCTCTTCTTCGGCTCTATTTGCACTTCTTGATCATTATCCTTACTAACTTCCAGCACAATCTGTAATTTATTTTCTGTGTCTTCAGATTCACTTGATATTTCTGGTGTGACTCTATCCTTTTCTATTATAGACATAGGAACATCATCATCAGACTGTATAGGCTTATCTTTATCCTTTTCTTCTTGCGTGGGGAATGTTGCAATAGGTTGCCCGAGGACGATAGATGCACTGCGACAAACATGTTTTACTCGAGGTCCCTTAAGTTCCATTTTTTGGCGTTTGGGATCCTCTATGAGCTTAGAGTCACTCTTGTCTTTCTTGCGTACTTTAATTTTAGCCAAGCGACGCTTTCTACTGCTATTAGGATCTTTTTCTTTTTCACCTTGTCGCTCTTTATGTGATTTTGAAACTTCTTCCTGTAAAGACAATACATTGATTAATAGAATTACCTATTATTATTCAATCTTAGCTTAATATTGTTATGTATATACCTCAAACCCTTCAGATTTCTTTGAAATTTTTAGGGCAAATACGTTGTTTTCTGTTTCATTAGTTGACAATGCACTAAATACTGGTGTTTGCCCTGATACTGTAGAATTACTGGAACTAATTTTAATTTGTCCAATAGAGCCATTTGATTTGGCACCAGATTTCATATATGCTGGTAACATAGACATAAGTACAGCTTTCTTGTCAGAGGGAACTTGGAAAGCTTTCAAACACAGCTTGAGCCAGCAAGCTGGGCATCTCGCTTTATTAGAGCACTTAAATAATTTCCACTGTTGAGAGCGAACAACTGGTGGTACTTGACAGTTTCCTGAAAAATGCATTTATGAAATTCAGTTTTATGATATGATTATTTAGAAGTGTTTCCTAATTAGTACTTTCATACAATATTAGAGCATTTAGTTTGTCAGTTATTTATCTGTAAAAAACTTTTGTTACAGATAAATAATATGTATTGTAAAAACTTGCACTTGAAGAATTGCATATAAAAAAAATATAAAATTTCAACTTTCTTACCTTCACCTCTCACACAATGCAAGATAAGTGGCGACGTTCTTAATGCCATTCTATCCTTCTTAAGTAACTTTGAAACAAATTTGCGACATGATTCACAAGAGTAAATGCCAAACTTTCTAGCTTGTTTCACAAATTTATAGAACCGTACAGCTCCACAAACACCACAGGTAACAGTGGTTGGAGGATTATTAGCTAAAAAAAAACTTATTATTATAATCACCTTCATTGCATAATGTTACTCGAGGTAAATAAAATATTCATGATTATAAAACAAATAACTTATTTTACTAACAGGAAGCGGGTGTAACAGCTGAAAATGGCCCATCCAACCCAGATGCAGGTGGTGTAGTTGCTAATTGTAGCCTAGCTTCTCTTATGATAACCTTGCCACTTAACAATTGAGAGGCTGATGACTTTTCCTTCTCGGGGCTTGTGAAGGCAGGCTTGTCTTCCTCATCACCACTGTTCCTTGGACTTTCACTTTCCCAACTTTCCTCTGACTCTGACCCACTACTGGAGTTACTTGAACTACTTGCATCAGATATATCCATTAATCTTCTCATTGTATGTCCTGTTCGTTCTTCTTTATTTGGTTCAGGCGACTTCAATTTCTCATCAATATTTGAATTCTCATCCTGTGAGAGCTCAGTATCTTTATCATATGAAAACAAATCATGAGTAGCTTTTCTGGAACTTGTGGTAAGGCTAGAAAATGAGTTTGTGATTTTATCCTTGAAAAGACTAGTTGATGATTGTTTTTCACGGTTATCATTTTTATCCGTTTCCTCTTCTTGTGCTGATTCTTCATCATCATGTAAATTATTAAAAACTAGCCTCTTGAGTTTTGGTCTTTTAAGAACTTTACCTGAGCTTACGCTGGTCGAAACTGAAATCGATGATTGCTCTTCACCATCAATGAATCTTTTATTGGGCTTAATAACTCTTGAAGAATGGCTACTTCTCACTGGTAAAAACTTTACAGATCCTATACTTTCTTTCTCTATGGGTGAATTAATTCTTGGCGGTGGAGACATGCACCTATTCTCACTAAATTGAGAAAATTTATTTGTCGATTTTGAAAGAGGATTTAGGTTTTTCTTTAAATAGCCTTCCTGATATTCTGATGATGATTTTGAGCTCAGATCTGTTAATTTTGCTGGTTTAAGAATGCTCGTAAATGAATGCTCATATTGTTTAAGTGCAGATTTCTTTTTTATTATTGAAACTAGAGGAGTGTGATGTTTGGATGGAAGTTTCTTTAACGGCAATAAAAGGTCTTCACAACTTTCAACTGTACCAAAAGTCACTGTTTTTTTCACTGGTTTAGGTTTATTTAGTTGAGGCTCCATTTTGTTTTGTGATCTTGTTCGAACTGGGGACTTAGAAGAATCACTATTACTCTCTTGATTCTCTTGTTTATTACTCACAATTGTATCTTTATTTTCACTGCTCTCCGAATTTGCCTCTTTTTCATTATTATTCTCCTTCTTCTCTTCTTCCTGAAATTACAATAACAACATATTAAATACATTTTCTTTGCCGCTATCCAAACTTTCTATGTATAAGATTTAAATATTTCGATTGATTTGGTACAATATATCTGCGATATAGATTTAGATTAAAAGTTAACAATAATCGGTACTTCAACAAGTACTGTAAATAAGTGTAACCATTCCATTTAGGAATGAAATGATAATTTTCTCAAACATTATAAACATATTATATTTATGTATATAACAGAGATAAAATGAAGGTCATCCTTGGATAAATAGCACTGTCTTCAAAAATACTATAATAATGTTAAAATGTTAGCAATATTTTATGAATAAAACAGTTACATTTAGGAAAAACTTATGAAGATCCTGAAACAGTAAACTTCTAACGAACAGCTAAATTCTTTGTATATAATGTGTTATAGCAACTACTAACAAGGACTGTAGTTACACTTTTCACTAAAGTGACAAAAATACATTTGAATTGTCTTAGCCTTAAGAAGACAATAGAAATGATATGATTGTATTTGGGTCACATGTGTTATTATAAATTTGACATTGAAAAGAAAAGGACAGATCAATAAAACCATGAATTAAGTAAAATTATTTAAAGATACACTAAAAGTAACAATTTTATTTTGTTCATTTTAAAATGAAGTTTGGTTTAAATTATGGAAGATATCAATAACATAAACAAAAATATACATTGATGTTGTTAATGTTAATAACACCATTCTCACCTAACACTGGCAATTCTACAGTAATAATTATCATTTTAAATATAAAAAACTAAGGGTTGTTAAGTATTTTTGACAAGCCTCAGAGTGCCTTTTGTTTTCAAGAGTTAGGTTATATTTCTAATGGTAACTTTGTTTATCAGTGAAGTATCTAAGAATATTGAAATGAACTTGTCTTAAAGTACAATGTTGATTTATTGTTTTTACAAAATTCCTTGGTCATTTACGATTACAATATTATGATAATCGTCAAATAGGTACACTGTGATTGGTGCTCCATTTGTGCTAGATATTACGTAAACAACATTTTTGCACATATGTGGACAATAGTAACTAATGTTATGAAAAAGATAATCAAAATAAAGATAATTGCGTAGTACCTCTTTCTCCCCAGAAAAGTCGTTGGTTGTTGAGCTACGGCTGGCTGCATGGTTATCAGCAGCATTAGCATTCTCATGGTAAACAGTCCCCGACAATACACTAATACGCTTTCTATTATGAAACTTGAGTGGTTTCCCTGGGAACCTGGACCTTCCCATTTTGATATGCACATAAACGAAGGACATTTCAGTGCGTTCCCAGCGTTAGCAAGGAAACTGGCGCGCATGCTCCGGCCCGCGCGCTCCGCAACGCCATTCCACTCATTTATGCAATGTGTACGACAATTAAGACGCAGTTTTGATCACAAGCACACCAAAACATAAACACTTAAACACCGTTTACATTATTCACAAAATATATCACTTCACATAGTTTTTGCAAAGGACGACATCATCCATCATTTTAATGGTCGACTGATCGTTAACGCCGTAAACGTTGTAACGCTTCCATTCAACAAAGCGTTGTCGGCGATAAAACAAAAGAGAATGTTGCAATGTGCTCGATTCCACTACGCGACGCGTCGGTAACACTATCTATGTTTTGTTCCATTTGTTAACACAAACCAAATTATTGTAATGAATCGCCCGTAATTTGACAAAGATGGCTGTACGACGCGCTATAACAATAGCGAACACGAGTGATTAACGAGTTACGAGACGAGGCGCGCGAGGCCGCGGTGTGAACGACACCTGGCTCTCGGAGGCCAGTTATGGATTTTGAACCAATCGCGACGTTAATTCGGACCGGTATGAAAACAAACATGTCCGATGTCGTTCGGTATGTCTTGCTCTATAAATGGATATCTATCTGCATAGGTACGCGCCACTAGGTTTTCGTTCTTCACAAGTTTTTATCAATAAAAATGCTACATAATCATGTCATCCATTGCGCGATCGCTCTGCGGTGATCATTTCCTATTGGCTTGATTAAATCGAATACGTTAATTACTACTTTAGGTAATTAACATTTATTTATGCATTCATAATAAATAATACATTGTTAATTATAAAATAATAATAATTTGAAATTATAATTCATAATTCTAGTAAGTTCAAGTATTTAACAATGTCAAAGGTCAATTATTGTACTAAAGAATAAAATTCAAAAAGTCCTTCGGTACTATAAAACAATGTTTATAATTAAATAAATCAATTGTTAAATTTACTGCCTGCTTGATAGGTTTATTATTTACTACTAAAATTAACATAAAATTCGCATTATCTGATTATACTTACTTATTTTTAATCCAATAAACTTAAGGAAATATAATAAGTTATTTCTTGTTCTATTCATACTTTCAAAATACGTAGGTACCTATAAACTCGCACCCTACTTACAATGAACCCCTAAACTCTACCGGTCGATCATGCGTAAAGGGCTCAGAAGGGATGCAAAGGGAAGAGCATTAGTAGGTACAATAACCCTTATGTTAATATGTATTTATACTTATATATATTATAGAACATGAATTAATTCTTGTATTTATCTTAATATAACGTTATTGTTTTAAATGAAATACTGACCTCTAGCGTGAATTATGAGAACAAAAAGTTGCTTGCTGAAACGCTTCCTGAAATACATCGGGAACGAATAAGGAGCATGTCCTCTGGTAGAGACGACTCCGATCGAACTCAAACAATTCAAGAACCCAACTATTTCTCACATAAACTTCACAACTTTTCACAACACTTCATCCCTATTTCACTTTCTCTCACTATTTATGTGATGAAAACAGTAATTCACAAGTAAATATTATTGTAAGTGTAATATTTACATCACCGAGATTGTACTGGTGTACGTGCGTGAAACTGTAGTAACGAGACTGCCGAAGACGCGCCGCGCATGCCGCGAGGGACACGATGTAAATATAAAAATGGATAAACTCCCCTTCTGGGGGCTCACCCGAATGAATCACAGTAATAGACACACCTCTCTTGTATTTTTCGGCTATAAATTTGATGTATAAGGTATGAGAAAACGCGGGCGTTAAAGTGAAAAGTTTGTAGCACTATTATTTTCTGTTTCAAATTTAAGCGGTATGTAAATATGACGCTAACTTCCGTGTAGCAATTGACAATATATTGATCGACGCGACACTCGCGGTCTGTGGACATTTTCCTCTGAGGTTGGTTTAAAATCAGGATAATCGCTGTAGATCAGTTGCTTACTATCCGTATTGTACCCGAATGTGCGGTAAGGCAGGTAGAAGTTTTTTGTATTATTTGGGTTGCAGGCTAGAGGAGGTAAAAAATCAAATGACTCATACCTAACTTCGCATTTATTTAAACTTTTTTTTTGTAAATAATACATATTTGAATGCTTCGCAATATTTTTACATAAAACCACTGAATTATTCATAAATATCACCACAATTGGAAATAGTGAGTAAAAATTGTTTAATGCCATATTTTTATTTTACAAAGTGTTTAACGAGATGAGCTATTTCTTTCCAGTAACAGCTACAGTATCTAAAATCTCATTGCACATAACGTCTCTGACATGTTCTTGTCTAGATTGTAACTTATATTATCAATTTTCCTATACCAATCTCATTACCTTACTTTCGTTCACCCACTTAAGAGAACTATCATGGCACCCCAGGAAACATCCGGAATATCGTGAATCTGAAAAAGTGAAAAGCCATATAGTATGTGCAATTACAGTCCATACGGTGAGTTGCAAAGAATAAAGGTTTTATTATAAAATCATAGTTGTCAATTTAAAAAATAAATTTTAAATTATATCAATTACCGAGTTTATATTACCCTTCTATAATATATTTTTTTAATAGCTCCCGATAACAAATCATCTAACACCTAAACCAGATCGTTACGTCAGCTGAAAAAAAACACATCAAATTCGGCCTATTATTTTAGAAGATATGTTGCTACATACTGACATCGAAGTTATAACATCTCTCTTTCGGCGCTGAGGATTAAAATAATAAAATGAATGCTTGAGAAAATTACAGAACGGCAATATTAATATAAGGTTACCATAAAAAAGCTTAATAAAAAAATATGATCGCGGAAAAAAATGAACAAAGTAAAAACAATAGTCTTTAATAAGTTCAAGTAAATAAAACTTTAAACACTGCTAAAGCAAATCGGCAATAATGTAAACGGTTTTAGAAGTTTTGTATACGCCTTTGTCAATATTAATCAATCTTTTACCTCTTATCGAATCTAATACGATTAGTGTTGATCACCGACAGACATCATAAATAATAATGGACTACCACGGTTCTCCAAATAAGGCTAAAACCCTCAAAAAATTGATATAAGTACTGAATATACATTCAAATGTATTTATTCATATACAGTATATCGACATATTTGAATGATTATTTTACATTAATGATTAATTTACAAGTAAGTAGGGATTCATTAAAAATTTGTATCTAAGCATAAAAATGTATTATTATGTAGCTCTAATTTTAAGGTCACCTATCTTATCTTTTTATTTCAAACATGATTTTTTCTTTGTTTTATTAATAAGTATAACTCGTTCCACACGAATGACCTCAAGATTATAATGATAACAAGTTTTATTGAATTTAAAAGTCATCATTAAAAAATTACATCAAAACAAAGTCAACTTCATAGGTCGTATTAACTTTATGGATTGAATCGTCGAAGATCATTCCAAAATTAGATACCTGTATGTTTTTAAATACTATATATAAAAGTTTACATTCTATAATTTTAAATAATGTTTGCACTAAAAGCGAGCGATTCATCTAATCAATGGTTCTGATTTAATTATTTGAGATCTGCAAGCGTTATATTGCACCTGCATGAAAACTAAATTAACCCTACTATTTCTATTAAAGTAAAGAAACTCTTGCGGCTTCCATTAAAAGGAGTATAAATTGTCGCAGACGCTATAAGCTAGTCGCGAATCGGCTCGATGTCTAAATATCTTTTAATTTTGATTATTGTACGTCGATTGCCCTTTCAGAATATTAACTCTGGAGCCTGAACTCATTACGTACTGCATAATCAAATCATTAAAAAAAATATATTTAGAAACAACCTAATACGAATATCTTTCTAATTTATAAAATTCTTGTGTTACAATAGTTGTTCCCATACTTCTCCGAAACGGCTCAACCGATTCTTATGAAATTTTACATTCATATTCAGGTCTGAGAATCGGACAACATCTATTTTTCATTCCGCAAAATGTGAAAGGTTTTCTACAAATTTCTTTTCTTTTTATTTTTTTTATGATACAGCGCTATATATTTATGCGGCAATACGAAACAAAATGTTTGCTGGGTCAGCTAGTAATAAATACAATTACATAATAGAGACCACCAGAAAAAAATAAATAACAGAAAACAGTGATTTTTAATTTTATACAAAATACTATGCCTATGCCCTTATATAATTCCTCTAATTTAGTATCTGATTAAGTTTCTTTCGTTTAAATTTATACGATTCTATATGTCGCGCTTAAGCTTCTTTAAATATAAATATGTAGTAGTTATTGTAGCTGTGACTCTAATTATACAATTATACACTGGTCACAGACAAGCAATCGCCTAGACTTGCCTACATTCGACACAAAATAATATAGTAAATGTTTATTATGATTGTGAAATTATCAAATTTAATGTATAGATAAATTAAGGTTTGCAGTTCAATAACGTTACTAATACCGGTATCGTTGAAAATTATAGAGATTCAATTACTGTCAAATGTCATCATAGTTTTGGCGCCATTTTGCTGTAACTGACTGAGAGTGAGACACTGATTACAATAGTATTAGTAGTTATTTCATTAATGTATTAAACACTTATGATCAAAAATTCGTTTTTGAGAACTTTATTCTTCAATCTTCAGTAGTATATTAAATAACAATATCTGCAAGCTTCACCTATATTTTTTTAACGTTTGCTTCCGCCATTCAATTTCAATATTTTCAAGCATTTATCAAGACTGTTTAGAGGTACAATGAAGACTGAGTCAGCAACTACATTAAAATTCACACGGCTATCTGAAAACGCTTACCCACCAACCAAAGGTTCTGAAAAGGCTGCGGGATATGACTTAAAAAGGTATAGATTCCATATTAACAGTAACGGATTTAAAATAACCGCGCCCTGGGCACGTAAGAAAATACCACCACACCACCCAAATTTTATTAACTAGGTGAGGGGGGGCGTTTTCCCCCACTGCTAATTTTACAGCCCTGGGCACTAGCCTTGAGGGCCTCTGGTGTAAAACCAGACCTGTTTATTTAGCACAGTTAATGTAATTCAGTTTTATAACTTTTCTTCATCATTCTCGCTCTGTAAATTCAATGTTGGATTTATGTACTTCAGATTAAACTTAGTATTCCACGGCTGTGATATTGTAAGATTATACGTGAAATAAATTAATTTTTTAAAATATGATATTATCAGTATTGAAAGAAATAGACAGACATTTTTGCATAATACCTGTAACAAAAAATACTGCTTTGCCATTACATTTTTAAGCTGACAGGGTGAAGTTTGTTATAGAACATAAGCAGCCATAAGACAATATGACAAAACTTTGAACTTTTTTCAATATTTTGTGTATCATGATGGGTATTTTCGTGAAAAAACCTTAATGTTTTCTAACTCTAATTAGATCTTGTAGCCAAAAGAAACTGAGACAGTGTAGGCAAAAGTACAAAAAAAATATTAAAATTTTAATAGATTTGTTTATTATTTTAGTGCTTATGACTACTGTGTACCAGCTAGAGGCAAGGAATTGGTGAAGACAGACTTGCAAATTGAACTACCACCAAACTGTTATGGCAGAGTTGCACCCCGTTCGGGATTAGCCGTTAAGAACTTCATTGATGTAGGAGGTAAATATATTTTATGCAAAACATGTATTCATAAAATTTTGGCCTCTGTAGCCTTGTTGCCGGGTAACAGTTCCATCCAGGCCATGTACCACCATTTATAAATGGGAAGGTCACGAAATGCTGTATACATATTGACTTCGGTCAATAAATAGCCAAATAATCAAAAATCAATATACCTGTCTGCAGGAATGTCATTTTGTAATAACTGATGCAATTTGGCTACAGTTTTAAGGTGGATTAAAGGTTTCCTAGACCTATTCTTGGAGGTGTACATATGCAACAGAATTCACTTACCATCAGATGACCTATGTTTGTTTGTCTTCTTATAGTTTAAAAAAGGAAATAGTATTTGTTTTTTTTTTTTGAGAATTGATTATAATGCAAATTAATAAAAGAAGATAATATTTTCAGCTGGTGTCATTGATGAAGATTATAGGGGTAATGTTGGAGTAGTGCTATTTAATCACTCCGATAAGGATTTTATAGTCAAGAAAGGTGACAGAATAGCTCAATTAATATGTGAGCGAATTTACTACCCACAGTTAATTGAAGTTTCTAATTTATCTGAAACAAACAGAGGGGAAGCCGGGTTTGGTTCTACTGGAACACAATAAAGAAAATATGTAATAAGAATCTTCAGTGGAGTACTTATAAGCTCTTTATTCACAATAAATATTTCAAAAAATAAATTTTCTTTTTGTGTATAAGAAAATTGTTATCTATTATTGTTCTCAAAATAATCTGTAATGCTAGAAATATTTACATTCTCAATATTACTAGTTGCTTCTGGTGTGGTCACATTAGTTCTTTTAAGAAAAGGTCTAAATAAACTCTTCAGTTTAGTGTCATAGTTGACCCCAAAATCATTTTCTGCTCTTTCGACTTTTCGTTCAAGTATTTCAACATTTGTTTGGAGTTTTAATATGACTTCACTCAATGTAACAATCTTCTTTGTTAATATGGTAATTTCATTTCTGAATTTGTTAATATCGTTAGTAACTGTGGAGCAACAATCATTATTTTTCGCTTTAACCATATATAATACACTCGATAATTCTTCAAGTCTTGTAATCATATTATCTATAACATCCTGCACTGTACGTAAGTTACTTGTTAAATCTAAATTAAAATATGTAGTATAGTCCTTCACCAATTCTTCACACATTCTAAGTACGTAGCAGCACTGATCACACGCCAAATTCGGGATACAAATATTCCAATACACTCACTATTTTATCGATAACATCTGTCACGGCTTTTGTCAAATTCTGAAAAGAACACGGTATATAGTGTAAATATAAAATAATCAATTCCATATCTACAAAGTATAGTTACAAATGATTTAACCTTGTAATTCTACCAGTACCTATACTTACTTTTCTTAGTTGCGACATCAATAATTTTGCAATGCCATTTGTTCTATAGCCATGCCGTGTTTTAGTATTTGTTTCATATATCAGTAACATGACAAGAATTAAAAAATCCCTATTGTACTACATAGACATATAAGTATTTAAACTATTCATGAGTTCACATGTTAGAATAAAAACCTTGAAGTCATGATTTGTATGTACTTCTTATAATATTAAACACTAAAAAATGTTTTAATACGCCAAAGCACGTAGCAACATAAAACAGATTCATTGTAGATAACGTCTTCTCAATGTTTGTTATCTGTAACTTTAGTTATGGTTCTGCGATCTGTCATTCTTTAGACAAACATCACAATTTTAAATTGTCAAATGCTAACTCCAATGTTACCTATCTAGGGGTATCTACTCTATTAAATAGAACATAATGAATTTATTAAAGCACTATGTAAGCATGTTGAGTCAAAGAAGCTGTTAAAAGACAAATAACTATGTTACCATCAACGGGTTATTTCAAAGGCATTAATTGCCCCTTTTACGACACCGGCCTGTGTGAACGTCCTTATTGTCATTTTCGTCATGTTAAAAAAGAACCACAAAACGGTGATGGCATTGAAAGTGGAGAGATGTTACACAAATTGGTTTCAGCTGCTGTTCAAAAAGTTCTAAGACAGAGTGAGTCCATAGGTGTGCCTACAACTTCACAGAATGTATCAGATAATGGTCAAAAGAATACCCAAGTTGAGCCTGTGACTGTTAAAGCTACATATAGTCCAACACCAATAGCTGAATTGAATAAAATAAATACTGATGGCAATACGGCATTGGAAGACATAGTTGATAAAAAACGAAGGCATATACCAGTACCATATACCCCACGAAAACCTGCTACACTTCAAATTAAAAGACCTGTAGATACTAATGGCTCCAAATTATATGTTGCCCCTATTGTTAAATATACCCCAGGAGCAGAAAGTGCGCAAGTAGATCCCTATACTCCTAAAGGTACACTAGAATCCAGTGAGAAATATTTGCCTGGAACTGAAGCAAAAATTCAAGAATATCTGCCTAATGAAACACCATCTCAAACTAACACTAAGCATAACTATATTCCTTCAGATAAATATACAACTAGAAGTAAAATTATAGAGTATAAGCCAACAACTGTAGCAAAAAAGAATGATACACCTTCTATTAAATATCAGCCAACACCAAAATCATTAGTTCCATGCTTTTCAAGTGATGAAGAAGGGCCTGAACCTAAGAAACAAAAGGTCTCGGGTGATTTAAATGGCTTTGATGATTTAGGACCTGAGTTTGACATTTTAGATCAAATACTTGATGAAGAAAATAAAACTGAAGCCACCAAAATAAAAATAAAACCAAAAATTAGCAAAGAAAATATTGTTGCAGAAAATCAACATGAAGTTAAGGCTCATCAGAGTCCTGAAAATAACAAAGTGAAATCAGATATAAAAGATTCCAAAGATAAAAACAAACAACCCAAAACTTCTAAAGATACATATCACAAGTCAAGTCACAAAAGTGCCCACAGAAACAAAAGCAAGGATGAAAAACGGGAAAAGTCTAATGAGAAACATTCAACTTCTAATTCACCACCGAAATCTAAGTCATCTGAGCGACATTCTAAGTCATCTTCATCAGATAAGTCGAAGCATTCCAGAAGTAGTTCTTCACATCACAAAGAAAAAGATTCAAAATCATCTAAAGAAAATAAAGACAGAAAAAGTTATGATAAACACCATAGGTCTCAAAAAAGATCAAAAGAATCAAGAAAAGAAAAGATTAAGAAAAAGAAAAAAGATGAATCTGTTTCTCATAGTCCTGATAATGATAATAACTTTTCAGATGGATTAGAAATTTTAAGTAATGAGGCAGTATCAGAATCTGATGAGGACACAATTGCAGAGGAATGTAAAAGAATTTTCGAGGAATATGTTCCACAGCCCAAATTACCTACTGGAGATAATATTATTAATAAAAAAGAAGATTATGAAGATCCTGAAAAATATGTATCTACCAAAAAGAGGGTGTCCAGAACAAATGATAAGAATATCAAAATTGTACCCAAACGTCCTATAAAACCAGATTTTAAAATAAATGCAGCTCAAGCCATGGCAGAGAGATTAGCAAAAATAAGAGAGTTTCATGCATCTAAAATTGAACATGAGACTAAAAGTGATACTATTGATAATGTAACTTCTAGAACAGAAGTAAATAAACCATTTATGGCACCATCAAGCTCCAAAGTTCGTATTGCCCATGTCCCGTATGCATCAACTTTACTAACTGCAAAAAAATCAATTACTGGACCAGTTGACACTAAGCCTAAAGTTCAGCCGTCCACTAGTTTTACTTCAATACAAACCGTAAAAAAAGGTGAACATAGAGTGGCACATATACCTAATGAAAAGTTTATTGATCGACCTGGTGTTTTAGAACCTTTAGGGTCCAAAATTCCTGCAAATATTCGCTCTACTTATTTAAACTTAATGATAGATGAATGTTTGAAAATATACTTGTCAGCCACAGATGCCTATGCTAGAGCTCAACATGAAGAGTTAACGACTAGTAAAAAATGTAGTACTGTTCCAATTTATAAAAATTCAGCTGTTCTAGCACTTAGTAGGTTAAAGAAAGAGCTACGAGAATGTAATGGAGTTAAAAAATCAGGCATAGACAATGTGGCTCAAAATAAAGGACTTAATTCTAAAATTGACACAAATTCTTTGGGTTCATGGAGTATAGAAAATCGCAGTAAAAAGATTTATGATAATATGGATCAATACACTGGAGCTAAACTCTATAGTAATATTAAAAAGTGGGTGTTAACAGAAGATCAATTGAAAGAAAACGGTTTTCCTAGACCTCATTCCAGTGGAGAAAAAGGAAGAGCAATAATCTATGGACAAAACAAGCAGAAACCTCCGAAGGGCTTGATTAGGACATGTTGTAGGTGCAAAAAGGAATATACAGTAAATAAAAAAGGATTTCCCACTATCAAAGAAGAATGTGTTTACCATCCTAATAACAAATATAGAGTTCGGGGTGAAGTCAAGTATCAGTGCTGCAGTCAAGATGGAACTTCAGATGGGTGCTGTGTTGCCGAAAGTCATGTTTATGAATATGTCGATTTTGATAATTTAAAAGGTTATGTGAAGACTCTCCCACCTGACAGAGAAATGGATGATTATGGTGTTTATTCATTAGATTGCGAAATGTGTTACACAACTCGTGGTTTAGATTTAACTAGGGTGACAGTAATAAATTCTGCGTGTAAAGTTATATATGAAACACTAATTAAACCCTTACATCCAATAATAGATTATAATACTAGGTACTCTGGTATAACAGAGGAACAAATGTCTCAAGTAACAACCACATTGCTTGAAGTCCAAGCCACTCTACTAACAATGTTTAATAGTAAGACAATACTAATAGGTCATAGTTTAGAATCAGACTTTAAAGCGCTTAAATTAATTCATGACACAATTATTGATACAAGTGTACTCTTTCCACACAAAATGGGGCATCCATTTAAAAGGGCATTAAGAAATTTATCTTCAGAATATTTAAAAAAAATAATACAGAATTCGGTAGACGGCCATGATAGTGCTGAAGATGCAACTGTTTGCATGGAGCTTTTACATTATAAACTAAAAGAAGATCTTAAGACCAGGTGAAAATAGTAATTGTTAAAACAATTTAACTTGGAAGTATTAATAAAAGATGTTTAAACAAGTTCTATTTAGTTGGCCTTAAAATGGTAAAGCAGGTGATTCATAAATAACAACATTTCTGACATCCTTTTTATCTGTACTATGGTATAATTGTTGTAGGTATCTACGTCCAGAATTAAGTTATTTTATAAAATCAAATACAATTATTCTATGTGATTGTGATTAATACATGCATATTTAGTAAAGCAATACATTGATGTTAATGTATGGGTATTGATTGTATTAAGAGTAATTTTTATAAAATATTTTTATATATGATGTTTTGTTTCATTATATTGAATTGATCCTTTACTTAAGAAAAGCCGTTTTCGTAATAATAAACACAAACGACATGAAAGTACCTGCAATTATTGCATTTCTTTAAATTAAAAAGAAATGGTGCTATTCGAATTCAGGTGATATTTGAAGGTTTAGTATTTAGGCTTTAAATATTATAGAGGCAAAGAGCACATTATCGTGTATCCTGTGGCTGGAGTAATATGAGCTGCACGCCATAATCAATTATTGAAACTTAAATATCTGCCTATTTACATTTTATGTATTACAAATATCAATAAACCATTTCCAACTTAATACATGTTCACTAACTTGTAACTACTTTTATCCAATCTCAATTATAGTTGCTTAAACTTATATGACTACTGAGTAAACAATGAGTACCCCTAAATTGGTGTAGTAAAAATCTGTTTACATGGCATCTAACATGTGATATTTCCAATGTTCTAATTTTTTATTCGAAGTTCTAATATCTTTGTAAAAAAACATGTAGTATGTGTTACCTCCCATTATCCACTGTACACATCTGATAGACACAATAAACTCGGTTTTTATTCTAGTCCACTTAGGTCACAATAGATATTTATGAATTATAAGGTAAATGAATATGTTGATAATAATATTAACTTAATATAATTCTTTTGAATTAATTATACTGTTAGAAGATATGTATTACAGTTTACGAAAACCAATAATGATTTTTCTTATAAAACAGTACATATAATACTGTATTTTAAAACAGGAAATGATATGATTTATATAGATAAATAATAAAATGCAGATAATAAATAGTAAGAGTGTATTTAGTAAATGTAAACAATATAAAACACTTGTACTCAGTTCAGTAAACATAGAAAAAAAATCAACTTGAGAAATTGTTATAATTACATTTATTTGCAATTCAACAATAATTTATTTATATTTTACACAAGTGAGAAAATAAGATGTCATGTTATGATGATGAGATGTTATCTGAACATTTGATGTGTCAGTATGAAAATATGGAATTATTAAAAAACTAAATTGTAACAAAATTACAGAAGTAAAACTAACCCACAAATAACAGATATAATTTAACAATTTAAAAACAACTTTAATTTTCTAAGTTCTGACATGGTTCTATCACTCAATAGTATGTGTAATTTTTTTCCTATATTATGGTTACATATTTGCAGTTTTCGTTCTATGATGCTACAATGAGAATAAAATATTTAAGAGCAAAGTACAGTGCTAATCTTCATGACTACTAACATTAAAATTTTATGGGAACTATTTACCAAACTTTCATAATATTTTAATACCCACCAAAGCTAAAATGGCAGTAAATGTACATTTGGTAATGTAATGGTAAATGTTATTTTTCACACTTGTCCCAATTAATAACAGTTTCAGCTCATATTTTGTCGAGCATATTTTTTTATTATTTAACATGGGTGGCCAAGCTCCCATTGATGCCTTGTTAATCAATAAATGATTGTTCTACACATGCTTTCACCCGCTTTTCATACTCTCGACGATTTTCCTTATAAAGTTGAGCAGCCATTGAATTCGCTGGAGAGTTGGGATTTGGGTCACTTAACAATGACTGAAAGAAATCATAAATGGTATATTAATAATAATATACTGTAGATATGTAGGCAACAATATATTTATTTCATAATTAATTATATATAGTATGAACAGGGTCAATTTCACAAATTGATATTATTAGAAACTAACCTGTATAGATGTTAAGATGGCAGATACATCATATGTAGGGCTCCACCTATTTTGCAAGATGTCTAAACATATTCCACCATCTGCATAGACATTTGGATGAAACATCTTGGATACAAAACGGACTGTTGGGGGTTTATTTGGGTATTCCTCTGTAAATTCAATAGTTAGCTTAAATGTTCCATCTTCAAATGGAGTATCATGAGGTCCAAATATCACAGCATTCCAGATCATAATATTGTTGTCAGTTGGTGCTCCTGACACACCTGTAGGAGGATCTTCTTGAAGACTGGAATAAATATAAAAAATATATTAAATATGTTGTATGATTGATAAGTAATAGATAAGAATTCAAAAAAATTTGGTAGTCAACTTCTCTGCAGTTTTCTAAAATTCACACAATGGAAATTAAAAAGTAGGTCATGCACCTTTTGTTTATGCCATTTTAAGTGAAGCATAATGTTCCCCAAAACAGTTACTAAACTTTCGATTAGATTGCGTATGTACATGTAAATGCAAGAACGCGTGACGCACCATTCCGTTTATAGCACAAGTCTTGTGTGCAAAAATAAAGAGATTCTAACAAAATCGATCCTTCATTAAGATATTATGTAGAACAAAGTAGAAATCGATGACTGTGAGAGTGAGGTAATTAGATGAATCATACATTCAAATACACGTTGTATATCACTAGTAATTAAGTAAATATAATGTTCACTATTACAATGTACAAACCGTTTGAAATCTCTCATAAGACGTCGTCTGGCCGGAGTTGACATTTTGATTCCACAAAATAATTATATCACCTTATTTCAAGGCAGTTATATCCCGTCTTGATTAAAGGTACCTTAATGCGTGTGATTTATCACTAAATTAATATGTTACTCCTTTGTTGTTTGTAAAGAATTTTCTCTTTAACTCAGATGAAAAGGTTGTCAAAATGACCATGAATTCAGCAAAAAAAACTAACCATGGCTCACAAGTCACAAATCACTGCAATATGGTAAGGAAAAACGACAAACGTAAAGCTACAGTATATAGCATAATAGTCTGTGGTACCAGACTTCCAGGTCACCTAAGTACTATAAAACGGTGTTAAAGATACACAAATGAAGAAAACAATTCTTGATTACAATTATTTTTTCAATCCTTAACGACTGTGAGAGGAAATTTCACGCAATGGTATTAAATAAATGATAAAGAAAATAAATAAACGATTGTCTGATTAATAATATATCCTAGTATGTATAATCTGTGATTTAACGTAAGATGTCATCGGCTATTAACTATAGAGTGCAGACCGTGTAACCGTCTCTGTCAAACTCAAGTGTCAATTTTTATGATAAAAACATAGGATACGGCAGAGTATTACTAATTAATATAATAATATATGTAATATTGTGTAAAAGTTAATCAGTTTACTAATTCACCTTTTTGAGTGTTTAATATCTAAAATATTGTCAACATTATATTGTACTATTTAGGACTTATAGCAGGTTGCGTTTAAAAAATACAATTTTATAGTAAATATGCAGTAAAATTTTAATATCTTTATTATATCATAAGAATGAATGAGCAATGTGGAAAGAAAATAACTTTCAATAAGTCTACAGTAAGTATTGTTGTGATATCTATAACATGACGACTTACCAAAGTATATGCTATTAAATAAATAACGTATTACTTCTAGTTATTTAGTTTAAAGGCAGAAGTGCTTAAAAAGCAGGAAGAAATCTTAGAGAAGAAAAAACTCCCACGGCACAGATTAGAAAATTTTACGCCATCTAAAGTACCAGAAAAGGATCAACATGGTACAACAGAAAATAAAACAAAAACACTTAGAGATAATCTAAAGGCTGTGGATACAGATGAATTAGAAGCATGCCGGAAATCAAAGTTAGTCATTCTATTAATGAAGTTACAATAAATATAATTATTGACATTTTTATAAACAATGATTGATTGTATTAATTGTTACAATCAAATAATTGTAATGTCAGATAATAATTTACAAAACAATTATTATATTTATGCATTCCCTAATATTTTTAGGTCTGCTCTGGAAAAGAAAGCTAAACTCTATGAACATTTGACTGATAGTGCAGGACACTCAGAACTTGCTGGTAGATTTTTAGTTGATTTCAAGGAAAAAAAGCAACAAGATTCAACAAAATCAGATGTGTCTGAACTTGAATTAGAGGATAAAACACCTATTTTAAATGCTGTGGAGGATGATGGGGAGTGGTATGTTTATTCTTCTATTAGAGACAAAATTTGCCATATTAGTGTTTTGAGGGCTCTGAAGGCTAGTGGTTGAAAATGCAGATGCAACACCAGGTCTCTGGATTTGAATTCTAGTCGGAATGCAGGTTGCAATTTTACATTTGTATTCTGTTGTGGGTGAGGACTGCCTGTGGTCAGACAAGTACAAAAAATACAGACATTTTCAGTATTGAATGTGGTAGGAGGAACTCGTAATAAATTATATAAGTTCTATCTGGGTAACTATAGTGATTGATATATAATATTTGTCTAAAATTTTACATAAGTTTTGTACTTTACTCTTTTGATCTTTAAACATCCATATAGTAAATACGGAACAATAACACTTGCTGCTATTTGCAACATAGTAACAAAAAATCCAAACAATAACCTTAATGAATAATATTTCCTAATATTGTAATTTTGCTTGATACATTTTAACAACTGTTTATAATGTAATGATTGGCTTGTTACATAGGGAACATGAGTACTTATATGTCTATATAACAATAACAATTATGATAAAGTTGTGTATCTAGTATCTGATGTGCTGTTAATTATTTAAAATATTCATAAGATTTTTGAAAAATAATTTTCAAAAATGTAATTAGTATATACATATAATATTTAAACAAAGCTAAAATTAATGTCAACTAGGACCTTAATTAATGTGCAAATGAAATAATTTATTTTATAAAAATACAAAAATGACTAATCTATTTGTGCATTAGCAGTTGTCAAACAGCATAAATAATGATACTCTATTTTATAGGGTTGAATTCACAGACTGTTTGGGTAGAACCAGAAAATGTCTTAAATCAGATTTGGAATTATATAAAAAAAGGGATAAAGAACTTATGAAACTGATGCCAGACTATAAAGATGATGATATTGAAGACTCAGAACAATCAGTATGTTTAAATTAATAATAAATAAATTTTCTGATACTCATAATATTTCATTCTTAATCTGAATTAACTTAGCAATTATATCTTGTAAATATTTGTGCTTCAATTCCAGTTACATCGTAATCTTAGCTATCATAATCACTATTTAGTTTTTATTCAGTAGCATTTATTA
>JAOSYY010000001.1:10813423-10828638 GCA_025727935.1 Hebomoia glaucippe | reverse complement strand
CTATTCAATTCACGTACATATAATTAGTATCCATTCATCTTTTGGAATGTACCTTTAGGGGCGATAAGCGTACCGATATTACTATGTATACTATACATAAAATAATCTAGATGTGTAATTAGTTTATTATAATAATCGGTATATATTATAAAAATGAGTTCTTGTTTTTATATGGAACTCGTCTCAGAGCAAAAATATTATTTTAAAATACACTTGTAATTTTTTGATATTGCACATAACTATGCAAATTCGCTTGCGCCTAAACTACTGCCCAAAATATCTTAAACGTGGTCTTACTTCTCAATTTTTTTATTATATTAACATAACCTTGATATTACTGTATTTATATTTAAAAGGATATTCCTTTCAGGCACATAATTGAATCCCAAAGCCGAAACCAAGTTCGATTAACTTCGCTAAAGTGGAGCCAAGATCCCGCAACCAATAAGAAAGTTCAAATTTGCCTTAAAGTTTCTTACTCGAAATAATGGCAGACCATAATACTGTTTATATTATTTATTGTTTATCTAGTTCTGTAAAACAAATATAAATTGATGACCCCGTTGGTGTAACGAAAGAAGGACTTGCGCTAAACTGACGGGTGGCAGGTTCGTAAACTTTATTAATTATAATAAACATATAACGCCTGGTCATGAAAAGGTATGGAAGTGTTGTAGTGCGCGTTTCGACATCAGTATGTAGATTTCTAAAGGCTCTGTATAAAACTAAAATATATAATTACAAAACATTATAATTAAAAATGCGGCTACTATTTACCATCAGCTTTTCTTCGTGGTCCTTTTTAACAACACTGTAAAATTGTTTAATACAAATTATAGAACAGAAAAAGTGTGGTAATGTTATATTATATTTATAAACGAGAATAAAGGCAAGACTCATAACTTTGTATCTATTATATATGTATATTTGAAGATCTACAGAAATGTATATACGATATCGATTGTATTTATGTGTCAGCTTTGAAGGATTACGCCCGCTTATGAAAGAAAACCTTAACATGTTTTTGTCAATGTTTTTATCGACTTGAGCTTCCAATTGTTTGTTGTATTGTCATTGTCACCGTTTATATACCCTCTACTTTTTAGGTTCTAACCTTATTCAAAGAAAATAGAAATACAATTCTCTTATAACCAACATTCAAACTGATGTCTAATATTCGTACACGACAAAAATATGAATATATATACTTTAATAAGAAAATATGCGCGCCATTTCTTAATAAAAATGACATAATTTACGTGAATTTTATCAAAATTTGTACGGAAATTTATATATGTATTATCTATACTTAATATATTTAAACCTGAATAGTTTGTTTGATTATTTTGTTTGAATGCGTTAATCCCAGGAACCACTGGTCTGATTTGAAAAAGTCTTTCAGTGTTGTATAGTACATTAATCGAGGAAGCCTATATTATATTTACAAAAAAATTAGGGATCCTTACTAAAAGTCCAACAATATAACCCAAGGTATAAAAAGCGAAATGAACGCACGCAAAGCTGCAGGCAGAAGCTAGTTAAAACAGACAGCATAACAGGTTTTTTTGGAAAAGTAATATGTGATTACCCAAAAACGGATTGATGAAGAACATGAATGTATATTTTATTGTTTCTACTGTAAAGTTTGTGTATATTTCGATAAGAGATCTCGGAAATTCACGAAAAATATTTCCTGAAAGACATTAAATTTGTAATAAAAGGGTTAAGGCAGTCAAGCTTTTATTTTGCTTCTCTTTCCCGTTATTAAAAGCGAGTTTATCTATATTTATAGATGCAGAGAAGTTGTTCTAGAGTGCATTAAGCAGGCAAAGTTGAAGTCTGAAAGCCGCGTGCATGTTTAAGACAAGTTGCCACGTTAAAACTTAAAGCTGGCGTTCACCGCAGTGTTGACCTCACTTGTGGCGGCTCCCTCGAGCTCAGAATACTAAGATTTCTTTATGAAACAATAATCTGGCACGCTAGTCTCTACTGAAGGGACGTTAACCCGACCTAATTTAAAATCATTGTCCTCACTTCGGCTGAAAGGCACTAAGTATATATTTAATGCTTTATCTTCATATCTATTGAGGAATATTCTGTTCGTAAAGGAGTATTATTTTTTACATAAAATTATTTGTTTTCGTGTTTAAAAATCTAATATAATGATATTAAACCTCGAATTTATACCTGTATTGCAATGCACAGGAGGGATTTAAAGTTTTACGAGTACTACAGAACGGTAATACTGCAAGCAACGTGGTACACATGTTTTTAAAACTTTGTGTCAGGGGATGGAACTTCTTCTAACTTTGTGTGATTTATATAGTAAATAATATACTTCATTCATTAGGGCTGATTACAGTATTAAAAATATAAAATCGCCGTAATCCCGGTAAACCATGGATCGCCTAGATCTTCATACTAACTCACGTTGAACATAAAACACCTCTTTTTGCGTTAGAAATTAAAAATAAAATTGAAGTAGGCCTAATTGTTAATGGAAAAATTTAGTAGCTGTAGTTTTTATAAACGTCCATCCAAAAAGTTAATAGACACCTCGTAAAATATAAGATATAGCGTATTTAATGAGAACAATCCAATTATATAAAATTATAGATTGCCTACTGTAGCATTTCCACTTAAATGATCGTATTGCCTCAATTTTCTACAGGAGAAATTATTATAATGCATATTACAATTTGCACTTCATGGATTTCTTAATTAAAATGGCTCATAATACTACTTATAATTTATTTAGAATAAAGTTGAAATTTACTTACAAATGATCTATACACACAAAAGCTATTTAATTGCGTGTTTTTAATTAAAAATAATAGTATTTTTCGAAAGCTGTTTCGGTATAATAGGATACTCATAATACAATCATAAATAAAAAAATGCCTATTGGTATGTTAAGGTTTTATCTCCGAAACGTTAAGTTCAATTTTCATAGAAGTTTAACTACCAAGAGTCTAATGTTATTTCGGACTAACTTACATTACTTATTTATCTTAATCATCATATATACAAATAATCAAGCTGAAACTGGTTCTAATAATCACTGAAATTGAGATATATATCTGGTTAGTATAATTTTCCGCGTGGAAACACGAAATGTAAGTTATTAACACATATTTTTGATATTACTATTATTATGTTCATCAAAAGCATTTAATATCCAGACATATATCAACAAATGTAGCTCAGTCTGCGGATACCAACGAGCTTTATTGAGTTTCCCGGGGACTCTGACTACACTTACAACACTTTCCTTTGCAATATCCCCACGTTTATACACCGACATTTTACCGAGATTACCTCAAAATCCCAGCTTTGAAGCATATTTTAGGTGAATAAAGAAAATAACAGATTTCTAGTTTTCTTTTTAACACGCTTACAAAAGGAGAAGAGGTCCTCTATTCGCGTATGTTTTTTATGCATCAGGTAGATTTTTCAACTTCGTTTCTTACGTTTGAATTTTAAAAGAGCAGAGTCAAGTAATGTTGCTTTTATATGCACATTATGTTCAATTTCATGCGAAATAACGCCAGCATAGGTTTCCATGTAAAACGATGCGAGTGACGTGTGGTAAGTGTCTCTGAATGTATGATTTTACATAATTTGTTTGCTCTGCTGAACTTTAACAGTTATTTTTGGGAAAAAATAAAACACTTTTATATAAATATAAACATAAAAATAGTCTCATTAATATCTATGGAACTATTTCAATGACTAATATCTAAAAAGGATGTACTTATTAATTATTTTGTCGCATAGAAAATGCGAAAATTTCTTTAACATTATAAACAGTCAAAAAGATCGTAATAATTAAAAGGTTTCATAGAGAAGCTATATTATTTGCAAAATTGAAATTTTTATACTTATCTGAAGATCTTACTATTACTTACTTATCATTTTCATTATTGACTTTCAAGGTTTACAATTTTTAAATCAAATCAAATATTATATACTATGTAAAATCATTTTCCTCCAGTACACAACTACACATCTGCAATCCTCGCCACAGTGAGATGACATCTTGACACATATTAATAATAATTATTATTACATATTACATATTACATATTAGTTAATATTCAGACACGGTTAAGAATTGATGCATATAAATAAGGTCATTTATACTTACAGATACGACATTCCTATTTTCAGTTATACTACTTACCTACGTTATCTATCTCAAAATAAAAAAGTAAATGCTATTAGAGCCAATAACGAACATATGCTTAAAAAAATAATTCTAATTTTAATAATGATACAGGTCTAACATGGCGATGTATCAATTTAGGGCCATTTTGCTCTACACATTAGGCGCATCGTTATTATAATCCTAAATGTTAGAAATCTTTTTATATATCATATCACTGCAATTAATAGGAGCTGTCGGAAATAAAATCTCAGAAAGAAGGCGAGGTAATCGATTTACAGCCAGGCGGGCGGGGTACAGTAACGAGTGAAATGTTCAGTGACAGACTGATCGCATGCACGAGGTACAAACCTCAAGGACCAGGGCTATCTCATGTAATTACATCTTGCACTAACCACTAATTAATTAATTTCATGAACAGACTCTATCAAACCTTGGTGATTATTAATTTTATTAACGGGTCATAAATTATGTTATATATTACCTATATTATAATTCAATCGTTAACCATCCTTACTACACATAAATAATCACCGTTTAATGGGGTCTGAAATGAGGAAAAGTGTTCTTTCAGTTAATGGGAGGAGCCATTAGCTACAAAAAATATACTAAATCCATCGGCAGCTACCCACTTGCAATTCAGTTTTAATATTTTGCTGATAACCTGCGCACCCAAAAGCTCAAGGAAGGAAGATGATTGATGTGTATAATACTTATTAAATCTCTAGACAGATGTTAATATTTATCAAATAGCAATTTTCCACTCTGACGCGTAATTGAAGTTCGAAGATAAAAACATTTTCTTTTGCTGAAAGATCAATGACTAATGAAATAAACACTTTCGAATCCCAAAATATTGTCCAAGGTGTATAAAATAAATATATCAGTTTTTTCCATAGATATAAATATTCCTTGTATATGTTTAAAATTTGTCTTTTAAAATTTTAGTCGATGCCTTTATTTACCTACGTTTAAACAGTCCAATACATTCCGCTAGAGAATACGCGGGAATGAGTTTGTAACCCTTACCGTTGAGTAATATCTACTATTTGCAAAGCAAAGCGGACGCGCTTTGTATTTGCGGAAGCCCTCGCAATATTCGCACCTGCGACCAACTGCTTTTATTTTAAAATAGTCCCCCATGAAAAAGGAATTCAGATTCAGTCGTTATTCGTAATACTGTATAAGATAACCATGTTCTGTGTTATTTTCAGACTCGGGTGTCATCGTGAAGTGCAGTAACGTGTATTCTGGGTTCGGTCTTTGTATAATACTCTCGAATATTCTTAAGATTGAATATTTAATATATGATATATGTCTGTATTAATGCTTAATATAAAAAACATTCATTTTGTGAGAAAAACATCCGTTCAGGATAGACCATATTAATTTTAAGTATAATTGGAACACGGTATAATGTAATACTATTTGAAATAGATGTTAATAAATGTATTTACTTTAATTTGAGTATTTGTCTATTTACAGCCTATTTGTAGCTCTATTTTACTGTTTTTTGTCTCTTCAATAAAGTTCTGTGAAGCTATTAATAGACTTTCTATATATAACGATACATTATATTTACGAATACTATGTTTAGATGTCCCTACTAACAATTAATGCCTTCGTACTCACGTAAGAAAACATCGTATATTTTCCGTTACTCATAATATTAGCAATCGTAAAATATTGGCACAAATAACGTAATGCAATAAAATGGTATTCAGTGAGGCGATAAAAAGGCAATCAGTTTGTCTCGAGTGGCAGCCTAAAGGCAGATTTTTGTGGTGACGAGTAGAAAGCGTATTTACGTTAGCCCTTGATTGGTTGAAGCTGAGTTGAAATCGTATTACTCACTCCGTATTACTCGCATGTAAATTTGTCGTCTTGGCGACATTTGGCTTCGCCGTACTTAATTAAATTCTAAGCCAACGTTTATTTTTAAAAGCAATTAACTAAATAACATTTTCTCAGTATTATGGAAATTTGTCTGTGTCATACTAGTATGAGGTGTAATTATTTTGCCTCAGCACGTATACAATCAATAGGGTTTTATATGGCAGTCTTTTTAAAAATATAATTGAAATTTACTACAAGAAAATTCACGTAACAAGACAATAAATAATACCCAAAATACAATTCCTGTGAGAATTGCGTTCTCTTTTGTACATTAGCTGGGTATTATGATGGATAAATGGGAGACATCCGTTCTTGCTATTGTTAGAAAGACAAAACATGGTATGCAGACAAAACAAAATAATTAATTATAATTATAGTGCGAATATAATTTTGACGAAGTTTTATTTACGTAGCTAGAATATGTGAGATAAAAACGAAAGACTAAAGTTAGAATTATTTCCTCACAAAGTAATTTATATAGCCAATTTCGTAATATTCAAACACATAATTCTCAAGATTTCATAAAATGACAAGAAGATAGATGCTTCTCATTTCTAACATCTAAAATCTGAAGCAAAGAAAATAAAATAATTTCTAATTGAACTGAATATCGCCAATTCAAAGAAAACGACACAAGGTTTTCACGAGCGAGTATGTTTCACGCATTAGAGTTTTGTTTAGAAATGATAACTTTTTATGCACACATTGTTTTTTTAAGTCCTCTGTATTTAATTTGCTGCTAAGACAATTTGGTACATTTTTCAATTCGTTTAGAATATTATGGAAACGTTATTGTATAATTATTTTTCATCTTTTCAAAAACGATTCCTTTTATTATTATTATGAAGCTTTAGTCTTTTGAGCACCAAATATTCAGAATTCTTATAAAACAAAAATTTGTATCGGTTATGAACGAAAGTTAACTTGACCTATTTTATTCTCTTTGTAGTTCGCTTAAAATTTTAACTAGTCGGCTTCAAATGTTTTAATGAAGAGAAAATGTAGCTGCTTTTTAAAAGCTTTGTAAAGGATAGAATATTTCTGTCAAAGAAAACTTATGTTTACTTTACACATAAAGGATATTTACTGTGGTTAACTTTTTTATAAGAATATATAATAATGTGAAGGATCTATTATATTTAATAAATAATAAATAACTGTTATTATATTATGCTGTAGAGTATCTGTTAAATGCTGCAGATCATACACTACATTTTATGGCTTTTTGTCACCGAACCCCTTTTAATCAAGCTCTTAATGTGAAAATTAATTGAATACGTGAGTAAAAACCTTGAATAACTTCAACATTTACAGACTCCATTAAATAGCTACAGTCTACTCACCTGGTAATTTCTAAGAAAGTACAGAAACTAGGTCAATTAAGGAAATGTGGAGTAAGAATTTCTTCAGAAGCATTTTCCAAGTTTGTTAGCCCACTTAATCCGCCATAATACCTGTGTTTCTAGCTGTTAGAACAAGTCCCGTTAACCGGTTGGGATATTAAATACAAGTATACAAGTTATACAAAGTTTCTGTACACTAAGGCTCGCCCCGATATATGTAAATTTTCTCATAAAGTACGAAAAGGGCAGTGACGGCACAGGGTTGAGTGAGGTTATATTTCGGTGCCCTTTGGTAGGATATGTGCTATACTATTTATAGTAAGCAGTAAATCGTCGGTTATTATTTATATAAAATATCTTTATAAAGGACAAAATAGAAATATAGAGCTTGGCATATCACTTCTCGGATACGAAAGGCGATGTTCTACGTGTGTTTTCTGTTCTACTAATGTTATTAAAAACGTTACGTTTGCTGCGAAAAATACGTAAATGCAATTTCTACCATTACGATTTTGAGACAACTTATTAGAATTGTCTCTTTCAAACACTTACGATTCAATAAATCATATGTTTTAGCAAGAACATAGCAAGGCTTCTATGCGAAAGGTTAATTTAAATTGAAGTCATTTCGTTAGAAATAAATAGTAGTTTTTAATTCAGCTATTAAAGGAAGGACTAAAAAGAATAAATCCCATCAGTAAGTCGTACATTACCGGGTAAGTACTTTAAACATAGCCTCAACACAGTTTTTGCTCTTTTACGACTATTCCATTACCGCAAAAGCTTCAGTTCGTTTACGATGGTATTATTACATTAGTCAGTTTCATCTGCAGACGCCGGGGGCACAAAACCCTGTCTACAACTTGTAACGTTTTTATTGTAGGGTCGCTTTAAGTACACATTCGATACGTCACAGTTTGCCCGCCCTACAGGCAGTGTAAAACGTTCATCATTTTTGTTCCCTTCCGGCGTTGGCGTACCTTTTGTTCTTTCAATTATCTTTTTATGATTACACTATTTTTATACAGACATTTCCCTTTACAAAGCATCGTATTTATTTCGTTTAACATGTCAGAATTCATGTAGTCTCGAAGTATGGAACGGTAAGATTTAAAATAATAAACATACAATATATACTCTAGACGACTCATATACTGCCATTTACTCTTGTCTCGCTACACAGCACATTTCAACAATACTGTTGTAGAACTGATATTGTCTGGAAAATAAACTTGAAGTTTTTTAAATTACAGAAAATTGTTTTCTATACAATACATTATTCTTTCTTGTATTTTAGAGAACATTGTTATTATTACGTAATCGTGAGGTTAGTATATTTCTTTCAAAATTTACATGTTGTCACGTCGTATAGATTTTACTACGATTATAGAGTAGAAGAGAAATTTTAAGTTTCAAATTTGCGACTTGTACCATGCAAATATGTTATTAAACTATTTTCAAGAGACTGTAACACTGTACATTCGTCATTGCTAAGTTTCCAAACTGAGAAAATAGACGCTGATGATAAACAAAATATGCCAATAGATATTACGCGAGAGCAGATTATAGAATAGTGTCAGCAAACGCAAACATATCTAATATAGTAATAAAAAAATCTTCATTTATTTAACATTTAGTTGATAATTGTTTTACTTACTATTAATATATGTATTACATAAGTATATTTTGTATGTTGCAGTTTCATTCAATTAGATTTGGTTGAACGAATACAATTCATTTCAGAAAAAGTTTTAAACTAGAATATCCACTAAATTAACTGAGGATTCGGTTAACATCCGCTTATACACATATAAGCAACATTTCGTACTTCAATCTTTTAAGCAAATTAAATTCCCTTTCTGAAAATGTATGTGAGCGAAATCGGTAAAATCGTAAACATTTCTCTATTCTGCCAACTCTATTAAATCTAGAAATTCATTGTACAAATGAAACCACTTTGAATATAATTAAATATGTATTAGAATATCAAATGAAACATGAAAATACAATTCGAATAATGAATGAATTATTAATGTGGAAGTATGAATGTATGAATTTTTGTTCCTCTTTTTTGCGGCTAAACGAAATTCTGTTTATTTTTAACAGAATACATGTTGCATAGGATCTATTAAGTACTAACCAAAGTTTGTGTTATATGTATTATTAATATATATGCGATTCAGTTATGGCTACAGTAACTCATTAAATATATTAGTAAAAACATAATTAATGATGAATATGTGATATGTAGTCGTAAAATTTACAAATTGTTTTGCCTTTGTGTATTTCAGTTTACGTAGACAAAACAATTCACTACCTTTTCTTAACCGACTTAAAAAAAGGAGGAGGTTAAGAAAAGGTAGTGAATTGTTTTCTTCCAATAATCAATAATAATGATTAATTATTAACGAAATCGAACCACGTGTACTAAGGTTAGACTTTTAATGCGATTATATTCGTTTCTCACTGGACCATTACTCTATGTTTTATATTTTCTATTTTTCAGTTTTATTCTGTGTTGACATAACCATCGATTATAAGAGCATTAAAAATGATGAGACATATTGCAAAACTTTATAAGTTTCTCTTTGATAATCACCATTCGTCATTGCTTCTAGCTTAGATAGTTTTATATAACGTATCAAGTTACTTACTAACTAATGCTTTATGATTGACTTCACCGTCTCCTCCACTATTGCATCTGAAGCGAGAATATCTGGTATAATATTAATATTATGTACATTCAATACTGAAATCACTGAGCATTTGATAAAGCTTGCAAGCTAAAGGCTTGTATGGCTTGTAAGCTAAAGGTTAAGGAAGCTTAATAAACAAGATTCTTCGAAGATAGGAAACTAAACGTTTACAAGTGCAAGAAATAATTGTTGATATTTTTTTTATACGACAGGCAGGCAAAAAAGCCTACATTTCCAAGATCTAGTAGATCTAGACACGTTGCCAACCTTAAGACTTTAGCAATATTACATCATCGTTCATTTTTAGTGACGTTCTGCTGCCGGCCTAATTTTATGTTTTATTTAGAGTTTTCGGAAATTCATCGACTGAAATTCGAAACGTGCACAGGACTTCACAACTTTTCCATTTATGAACGGTGGTAGGTGACCCGAACGGAACTTATAAATTATTTTTATTAAGAGTTCCTCCCACCACATTTATTAATTGAATTAATAACTTCTTTATTTTCTCTCAGAATATTTCAATTTAAATCCTTTTTTCCTGGTGTCTTACAATTATGTTTTCTTTGTTCAAGTATGAAGAGCAGAGAAAAAGTATTCTTTTAACGTTTTAAAATTAGTTTTAGACTATAAAATAAAAAAGTTAATAATTATTTAATCATGCTTAAAGCTTGATCTAAATCCAGGTAAATATAGAACAGCTCGAAGGTTGCCCTGTGCGATCACGCTTTATTGATCACAGAGCTCCGGCCTCCAAGTTGAAAACAATTGTCTCTGTAAAGCGTCGAGCCTGTTTTTGAATTTTAATTTGAGCAGGAAGTCAATACAAGTGGCCTTATATATATACCAAATGAGTGTCGTTTTTAATCATGGAGCTTTAAATTACTTCCCTTTGAGATACATGACGATGTCTAACAAAGAGAAAGTTGATCGACCCCTGGATTATTGGAGCATACCGTAAAGTCTAGATTTTGAAAGCTCCATTTTTATAGATCTAAACCAACTCTTTTTTAATAAATCTATCATTTGGGATACGAGTACTTTATAGTCGAGTCAGCAGAAATCATTTTAGTTTTGTAATTAAGTGAATATTTACTAATCCGTATCCATCGTTACAATACAGTAATGCCACAACGTAATCACGATTATATAACTGAAAGTTTTTGACTCATATAAAAAGAACAATAGCTAGAGGGTGAAGAGCTAAAAGTATTGAAAAAGTAGTGAAGTGCTCTTCGTCGCTACCACAGAGATACCACTTCAGCGCGTTTCGATCGGCCCTTACCTCGCTCGCCGCTTATTAATCCATTTTTATTGTCGGATAGAATATTTTTCAGGATGAAATATCTTAAATTCTTTTTGTAAAAATAAATCCCAGGTAAAAAATTGAGTACCTCGTGCAAGTTAAGTACTTAAAGAAATATTTTTGTTTCCCTTTTTAAACAGAATAAACAATATACATATTTGTGATGTTGGATGTCATTTTATAATGTTTTTCTTTCTTCATTGCTGGTACCATGCCTTTTCAAGTTTTTGTGTCAAATAAGAAAAATATTCCATGAATTTGTTTTTTCCGAAATCAATAACTTATTATTACAAATTCTCTATTTTGTTCAATGCCATTTACATCTTTACTATATATGTAGTAGTATTTAATTAATAATTAATACAAAATTATCCATGTTTTAAAATATTACTCATATTTTTCTAATTAAAAACGGAGGATGGTGCTTACAAACGCTCGTAAACAATTAATAGTCTTACGATTTTGTTAACTTCACTTTATTTATATGTTACCATGTATTAAGAACAGTAGCTTTTAAAGATAATTTTGTGACAATATTCATACGTCTACAAATGAGTAATTGACAATATCTACAAAAATGACTAGTGCTTTCAGGGCAGTTGGGGCTTTCGATGTTACAATTACTTATTTATAACTTTATTAAAAGTTTTAAATTTATACATTCTTAAGTTAACGCAGATCTTTCTTTACTTATAGGTACAGCTGCACTAACTGTTCCTTGCGAACTTCAGAAAATTTTATATTAACGCCGTATTCCATAATGAAATACCACGTTCAATTTGGATCGCCACAGATTCGTAAACCTGTATTTATACCCATAAATGCATAGATTAGTTAGTTCTGCGTAATGAGAAAAAATCTAATGTTTATATACCAGATAATTATAGAACGTCTTTACATAACTGAGTATATATCTAGATATCACTGAATACTGCATAACCAAGTCACTGAAGCAGTTCGAGTTTATCTATTAAAACTTATACAGGCATCAACGAGAATGTTACTTACTATAATCATGTTATTTGTATTGCTGTATATCGTGTCTTATATTAGACAGTGAATTCTAAAATGTTTGAAATACTGTTCATATTATTTTACATAATATTTTTTAAAAAAGGAACCAAGTTTTATTTTTAAATTGAATATTAATTTTTGATTTACAACATGTAATCGATGTTATACTACTTACAAAAAGCTCGCACCTATTTATATCAACAACTTTAATGAATTTATAGACGCCGCGACATAATTAATAATTTCGATTAAATATTTTTTTAAACTATCACTATTTACATTTTTTTAATCATAATGATACTAATCAATAAAGGTAATAAATATAACGGTTTAAATTATTTTAGAGAAGGGTTCTGATCTGCAGTCTGATTAAAAAAATTTACATTTGCGAAACTAGAATATATTTTTGGCCTAACAAAATTAACGGAAGCATATGAATTTTATTAATATTATATTTATATAGTCGTATACTCAGGTTGACTTGAAAAATGACCCAAAAATGATTTTTTTATTTAAACATTTACAGCCTCAGACTTACAACAAAATATACTCCATACAAACTTATAAAAGAGATTTAAATTTAAATTATCATTTATATCTTCTAATTTATCAAAGAAAAATGCATAAAATAGTGAGAAATCTATAATATATATAAATTTTACGTCGTATATACAGCTGCACTTAAATAAAATTTTTCAGCATTTAATTTCTCTAACCCTCTATGTAATGTCTAAGAATGTTATTTAAATTTGGTGTTTCTAAATGTACATTCTCGGCTAAACGATTTTAATAAAATTATATGGTTATTATGTCACTTAGAAGGTTTTATAAACAAGAAAGATAAATTCATATTTATGCTTAAGAAATTTTGGCACTAAATTTTAAATCTAGAACATTTTAAATAGACAAGTTACGTAAAATATTCCACAGTAAATACGGAGTATTATCAATTTTGTAATTTTAAATTGAAACCTATAAGGACATAAAGTATTTTTGTTCCCAAATTCAGGTCAACAACGCTAATAAATTCTCTGACGTATCAACTTAATCTTAGTATTATGTAATGGAATGCTATTGGAATATTTTCTGCAATGAAATTACAAGTATGAATGAAGAGTTACTGAAGTTATTAGGAAAATGTTAGCAAAAAGATATGAAGCGCTATTTTCCTTCGCTGGAAGATAGGAGCTGGGCGCGGCAGGAGATGCATGATCGTGAATTTTAGACTCATCAGTAGAGGTGCCGCTACCTTCATTTTCATCTTCATCATCATCTGGAGGAACTGTCGCCTCGTGCTTTAAAGCCTCGGCTCTCGGAACTAAATTTTCAGAAACATTAAAATGTGTAGAGTTTTTAAGCGACGCTGTAGCGCTCGTAGAGGTCACAGGAGCAACGGAGGTCGATGTTGTATTTGCAGTAACCATTTCATAAATGGCTTCGTTACTGACGTTAGCGAACGTTGAGAATTTTAAAAATATTTCCGTCAAATTGGCATCGCTGTTTGCCGGGAAGTTCGTTGAAAAATTGAGCAGCTCGTTCCGTAGCCGTTGATTGTAGGGCGCATTGCAGAGATTGTCATCGCATATGCAGGTCAACAGATATTCTGTTTTGTATTCTAGCACACAGGTTGATTGTTGGGCCGCTCGGCACGAGAGGAAGCTTGTAAAACCTGTAAAGAACATTCAACGTATGAATTTAAATAAAACACAATTTAAGTCAAAAGAGCTAATTAAGAGTAGTGTAACGTCACATTTGTTTGTATTAATTAACTTACTAGGCGCTACAGCTATTGTTGCGCAGAAAGGTTGATCTTCTGGACATTTGTCAGACAATAGTTGGTTGCAATTTGTGCTGTTGGAGCAAAGGTGACACTGTCGTGGCTCGGTGTCTGTTGAAAAATGAATCTATATTGATACGAGAAGTAAAAGCTTTGCATTTTATAATAATATTACGGATATGGAGGAGGAGTCACGAGATTTAGCATACTCAAAATTAACTTTAAAAAAATACGTTGTATAATTTATTGTCACTTTTTGACAAATGAAACGTAGCTTCAATTATCAAAACTAATCATCGGCTTTTAATAACACACTAATCAACATTTAAAAATGCTTTCGATTTGTGTTTAAAAGAAGTGGTAATGAAAAATATTTCAAAAGAAGTATCGTAACAACGATTGTTCTGAACAAGAACTCTTTTGATTGATTGTTGTTATTTCTTTATATAACAGCGAACTAGGTTGAAAGCACTTTTTGTATAGATAAAGGCCGGCAAGCGGTATCGATTATTTTTTTTCCAAGAAAATATATTATTCTCCGCACGCGGAAGAAGCGAAAAAACTATGAATTTCTTGATAGCAAATTGAAAGTTTGAAAACTTTTTAAGTCACAGAGAAATTCTCACTGCAAATATAATGGAGGCAAATCTCTCCTTACTCTGTACAGTAATGTAAGTAATATTTTTCAAATTATCAATGTATTTTTAGAGAATAAAATCCAATTCCCTTATGTAAGCCTAACCCAATCAAGCAGTAGGCTATATTTACTGGGATTGTGCAGGGTCAGCACGTTTCTAATCAACCTTGTTTTAATCCTATATATTACAATACAGAATTGTAGCGAATTGTGGGAATGTCGGTGCTATATACCTTATATTATTTATTTCTGTAAAATAACGTTTACGCGCCTTAAATAAAAAATAATTGCTCGTAAAATTCATCTTTAGAAAACAATGAATATTAAATGTCTGTATTGCTTCAAGTTGACCGTAGCAAACAACCAAACGTACTTTTTTGA
>JAOSYY010000001.1:10794625-10813323 GCA_025727935.1 Hebomoia glaucippe | reverse complement strand
TTGTGAGAAAACAGAAAAATAGGCTGTGTCACTGAGAAATCAAAGCTACATAGATATATAATGATCATACTTAGCAGGACATTTCCTGCTAACTGAATCAACCAGCTTTTTGTTCATTTACTTTACGTAATACTTATTTTTATTTTCTCTTCGAAACAAAACTGTACGAACGTGTTTGGACTGAGCTCGAGCTGTTTTGGGATATTTTAAACATTTAACGAATAGCATTTCTTAAAACAAAACCTATAAATTTAGTACCCATTCCTTTCCTATATATTATGTTGCTTTATTAAAAAGCTTTTAAAGCCCGTAAAGGACGATGACCTAAAAAAAGCTCTCGAACTAATAACTTTTGGGAATACTCAATACAACGTCCATACGAAATATACGAATGAAAAAGTTCAACGTCTACTTCAGTAACAATATTATAACATTAATTTTCATCACTGAAATTAAAAAGTATAATTGTTAAATCTCATAAAAAATTCAATCATCATTACAATGAGCTTTATGAATACTTCAACGCGGTGTGATGCTTAGGGATTTGGACCGCAAACTTTTTATATCCTAAAATCAACATAACAATCTCGTTTGTTGTCTGTAACCTTTGAATTATTTAACTGATAAATTATTCCAACTCTTAAGTCTTATTCCAATGATTTAAATAATTACGGTGCGTTTTGTTGAACACAAAACACGCTTCTATTGATTGAATTTCATAAGAAAGTTGATATAGAAAGGGATGTTAAAATAAGTACTAAAAAGCAAAAATATACATAATGTACTAGACAATAATTATTATCGAACGTTGCGAAGTTAGTTTATTTAAATTGATGTAGTGGTTCCGAATATTAGCGTGTATTTATGTGAGTCTCTCTCGAGGTTTCAAGAACAAGAAGACATCGTCCTAAGTGTGGTTATAAGTTGCTTATATGTTCATACTTTATTGATAGTTTTATATTATGTCTGTATAACGATACAGCCTTCTGAGTATACATTTTAAAGTTAACTAATTAAAAGTTGTTAGTTCTAACATATACCTTATCACAAGATCCCACAATGAGAAGACAAGTTGTGCAAAATTCAGTGTAATGTTCGTTATAAAGTCATGTATATTAATGTTCATTGCACAGAGATCTTATTCCAAAAGGGTTACGTCTACTTCCCTGACAATTTCATGAATAAATTAGAAGTAATAAACAGTTTTGTAAAGGAGAAATGCACTAAATTTAATTGAAATAAGACCGCTTGATGTGTTTTTGGATACAGTTCTAAATATTACTTCGGAATATTTTATAATAAAGCATATATAATTAAATATTTATAATAACGCAAGTATAAGTTATTGATCTCGTTGCTATAGTTTTTAAATGATAGTCTATGTTATATAGAAAATTATTGAATAGTTAAACACTAAGCGAATACACACATATATATAATTATAATAAGCACTGAATCATTGGATAAATTATTTTTTATATACATAAATACATAAAGAGTGATTTCCACATAGAATTCTGAGTTTCCAGTTGACGGAAGTTGGTTAAAAATAAGGAAAATATGTTAATATAAGAAACTGCATAAATTAAAATGTGAATTTCCATTTAAAGAATAGCAACGATACATTTTTCCTATAGCAATACTGTATTATACATTTATTGCTTAAAATCACACTTTGTAGTGTGTTTATAATGTGAATAAATGATTAATTATATTAAATTGTAGACCTTAGAATACTCAACAATAAGAAAATATATTTTGAACATTTCCATTACAAAGTAAACAAGAAAAATATAATTACTATATTATAGATTATTTTATAATTTAAAATTACATTTATCATTCGCTATTTTTTATGAATACATACGTGTATGTCGTAATGCTCCAATCCTCGTATCCACAATGAGCAACATCAAAATACAGAAGAACAACACGCAGGAAAACATTTTGATTCTCATCCCTATACCTAATATTAAATATTAACTTTAAAGTAATACCTGGCTATGAAATTTAAAATTAATAAAAATGAATAGCCAAAAACTAAGTAACTAATGTATTTGAAAATATTTTTCAAGATCTAAAAAATTCTAAGAATTACAAGTGCACAAATACTACAGAATATCCTTTATATTACTCAAACGGCTTATAATTTAAATTACTACTAAGATTAATAAATTAATCACAATTCTGATAACCTCTACGTTTACTAAATATTTTATTGTTTCGACTATCTTAACCACGTGTTAAGAGATGCCTACGTTGCGGCGTAGCGCCAGCGGCTACGTCCCGTAGATGACTGCCGTAGCTCTCGTAGCAGCGGGATCTCAACCGACATACCCCACAAAACATCACATTAATTACAAATCACTTTCATATGCACGGAAACTTAGTAATTAAGACCGTAGTTTCAATTGTCGTTTTATTTACAACCCTGTTATATGAAATGATATAAATTGGCTCTATTACTCTGTTTTCTCGTTTAATATATATTAGAGAAAAAATTTTCGTACGTCGTATTTAAATACATATTATGTTTATCAACTAACCACAAAATTGTTAAATTTCGTTTCGATATTAAAACGTTTATACGCGGTGGGTTGTGGACTCGTTTTGTAGTAATTAAAAATAATTATTCTAAAAGCAATTAATGTGGATTATAGCAGTCATTAAGGTTGTGTTTTTCATATTATAATATTACAGTACTAATTGGAAGATATAATTTAAATTCATATTAGAACAATGATGTTGATTATTTTTTTTAAATAATTAATCCTATACTGTTATAATGTATTATCTATCTACCTACTATACTGATGTTACGAAAATAGATGAATGTGGAACATTGAAAAAACCAAAATCTATTAGATAACAGAACCTCTTTAACTGTACAAATAGTTGCGATAACATCTATCAGCTAGAAAAATTTGAAAGGACTCCTATAGAACTCCGCATTGCGGAAAGACGTTCGCCGGATGAAAAGAAGTAATTATTTACAAATAGGTGCAATACATTCAGACAGAAATAAATCACAGGGAAAGGTATCCGAGGTAGGGTGGCGAAGGGAGGTAGGTAGGGCAGGAATATAACATTAATTGGCAATCTCCGTATCCAAATGCTCTCGCTCTTCGTGTGTTATCCATACACAAATATATTAGTTAACGATGTTCATTAGTGCGATAGATCGATGTTACATCATTAACTTACCGTGTACATAAGTTGTCGGTCTAGTTTACGTAGGGTTCGTATGAACTTTTATGGCAATTATAGTCTTATTATAAACGCGTTAGTAGTATAAGGATAATTAATATATTTAATTGAAATACATATTAAACTTTATACTAATAAATATAACTGAATTTTCATTTTATCTAACCATATGAAAGAATATACCATAATTTGTAATTTATAAAATATAGTTACTCTATTTATTTGTAAAATTTTTCTCTGTTGCACTGTTTATACGCTCTTTTTACACTCATCGTTATAATTACTGAGAAAATATTAACAGAATTTTACATGATGATAAAGAAATAACTAAAGTAAATATAAATATAGTGCATAACATTGATATATGATAGTGAATAAAGTTTATCCTCAGCGTAGTGCAGTTCCTAGAATTAAATGCAAAGACTAGATTTATTTTAATTACGCGAACTTAAATAGATTTCTAAATGTGATGAACTACGACGTAGATACATCGTGTGTGGAATCCATTACAGTTTGGGCTGGCGAACTTAGAAGCAAGAACGAAAATATTCGCCCCTAGAGGTGGAAGTTCGGAACGTGTCGACTCGAGTTGAAATTTTATTTGTTAAAATAATGAACTATGTGAAACTTAGTGCTTCGCACTACTTGAATAGACATAGAATAACTATATTTTTCAGCGAAGTATAAAATATATTTAAATCTATTTTATTATAATTAAATACATTTAAACACAATTTTTTATATATTGTTTACACAATGTGGCAATATGTCACATGTCATATGAGCAAATTCAAACCATACAATGATTTTACATTGAAAAATAAATACTAGACATATTTTCTACTGTATATTGTAATATAGACTTCAAATAACTAGTTTTAGTCACTAATGCACTAGATATAAATTAAAACATGATACTTAAATCATAGGAAACTACGCTGACATATAATTATGTTTTATTATTTAAGTGAAGAGAAAACTCTTTGCAATGCTCACATTCGACACGAAAACGGTAATTTAATTAATTTATGAGGTAGCTATCCTTTGTTTATCTTTCACAGTTCTAGTAAGCAGTGAAGCATATTCGTTAGTTAATATTTTACCAGCAAGATTTTCTTTGTAGCTTGTTGGTGTTTTGAAATACAATTTTCATAAAATATCATTAAGTAATGAAGAAATAGAAAGATGTTTTTTTTTCAAATTGTGTTTAATCTCCATTAATATTAGACTTTACTAATACAGTGCTTCTCTGGATCAATTTAATGTAGGAGGGTAAGAGAAAAGTAACCTAAAAAAATTATTTGGTTGTTTTTATTTTAAAATTAAAGGAAAGCTTTAGTGACACCATACCGCAATCTCACATACACATAAGAAGTAATTATGCGCACTAGATAGATAATAAAGTTTAGTATTCATAATTATTATCGGCAATGAATATTGATTATTAAATACACAAGAAAGTCATCTGAATTTTAATTATTAAAACATTTACTGCGCGTTTTCATAACAAACAACAGCATTCACGAACAGCTCTGCTCAATCAGTAGGTACAGTCAAGAGAAACAAGAACTCTTCAAACTATTGTTAGCTTTCACTTCCAACATTGAACCTCTTCAGAACCTATATACTTTTGTTATAAATTATTCTGTGAAACAGAGTAATTTGCATACAAATTTATATTTTCCGAAATTAACATTTATCATTAAATTAGACTTACTTGACAATATGTCGATTACTTACTACTGTCTGTATTATTTTAGAAATTGCTATGTTTTATATAATTATTCAAAGGTAATTAGAACGTGATTTTGGTAAAAGCTATTTAATAGATATAGCAGTGAGGATAGTAGGACGAATTTAAAACGTAATGGAGTCGTAATCAAAGCGAAAACGGTTTAATCAGGCGACGGAGTTGGCTCCGAGCGCCGACCTAATGCAATTAACTGAGTAGGCTCCACAGATGCTGTACTAACGATACCTTGCTTCCAAATGTACGTTTTTTAATATAGATTGGGTCGCTACTGTGCTGTATTGAATTAAACTTCAATTTTGTTAATTTACATCCAATAAATTAGACAAACGTTTATTCATACTCGATAAAACGTGTCACAAGCACTGTAAACGATTAAAATTGTGTATTATAAATTTTCAATGCTCCTAAATGGGTAATTAATTTTCCAAACTTATTGCCACAAACGTATTTACTATAATTGATTTACATGTTACGTAACTCCATAAAACATTCATGTCAAATATATGATTACATTACCAGACGAAATTTGACGCAACGATTGATAATCGTTTTCATATAACAACAGTAAGAAAAAGAAAAAAAATTCTGTACAAACAATAGCATACAGTTAGGAAAATAAAACTTATGAGGTATATAATAATGACTAATAGAAATGTCATAATGATGAAAATCTTACCAAGTTTTTGACAAATCCAAAACATTCGGATGAATCACTTACATTTATCAGCCGATTGAACGCACAAATTTTGAACGATATTATTTGATCGTGAATATCGTAATTCAATATTATGTATATTTAATTCGTACGATTACGACTCATATCAGAATAAATTTTCAAGAATATGTATTATAAACTTTTATCATTTTGGCTGGTGACAATTTCGGACGCCCTTAATCGAAAGAATAAAGAGGTACCTATTCTTAAAAAATTGATGTTATTTTGCAAAGTTCAAAAATAAAACAGCAGCGCATCGAGCATTATCCGGTTCTTTAAATGTCTTTAAGGGAACCTGACAGACATTTTTCAGCATTAAATATATAGGTAGGCGTATCAACACATATTGGTGTTGGACTCTAGATTCATAGTTTAAACAAATAATCATCTATCATAAAGGCTAAAAGTCCTCCATTGCTTACGACATTTGCTTCAAATTTATCACCAGCAATGCATAAATCCATCAACAAAATAATAATTGATGACAGCACTTTGTACCGTGTGCCAACATAAACATGATGTGTAATATGTAATAATTTGAATACTGAAATATAGGCAACTCTGGAAAATTCGGTTCCGCCGTACAATTTGTTTGTTTAAAATTAATAAGTTTTATATACACCTAGATGTATGATGACAAGTATATTAGTTACCTATAAGTATTATGAATTAATTTCAGAGAAATTTCTTTTCGTTTTCAATTTCTGCTAAAGTACACTCGCTTGGTTAAGAAATTGATTACATGAATAATGATAAATAATCCACTTTTTAAAACTATCAAACCTTAGCGGAAACTAAATGAAAACCGTTTTTCTTAGGTAATACAAAGCTGAGTTGAAAAAGTCGGAGTTTGTTACCCAAACTATTTCTAATCAGAGATCAATTCAGCGTAATTAGGTAATATTGTTTGAGTGTCTCCGGTCATTAGTGAGCCTGCTTTTAGTGTAGCTGCTCTCTTTGCCATGTTATCTTTGACCGTCTCTCTTATTATTCAACAACCACAGCTTAAGAGGGTAAGAAGACGAAATTTGAAGGAGTGGAATTAACCAATACCTTAACTTAGGAATAACTATAGGAATTAAATAAAATCATTTTCTTGCTGTATGCATATAGGTGCCAGTGCGAAAGACGTGTCGCCGATAATTTAGAAAAGCAATCAAAATGAAAGATTTCCATAATCATACACATCTCCAAGGTAAGACAATCTCTGTTCTGAAATAAAACTTAATAGCGAAAAAGAATTGTATTCCTAAATAAAGTGTGACATTATCTGTCGCTAATAATAATAAACTTTATTTATATACGAAATTAAATAATGCTGCCTATTAATTTTAATGATAAGAGGAAAATCAAATGAAATGTTATATAATCATTATAATTCATAGCGACTACAGTGTTAATGAATAAATATGTAGTTATATAGACGAGGTAGTATAGGCATCAATTATTGGGAGGCAGTGCGCGTAAGCCGAGTGGTCCACTTCCCCTCACATTAATATTCATTCAGCGTGATCGGATTTCTGTTCCACAGCATGTAATGATTATGAAATGAAATGTAGGTATCATAAATACACACAATGTTATGCAAAATGGCACAATTATACATCACTGATATGTCGCTCAGGAAAAATCTTCTTAAGTCAATAGAAGACAATAGAAATATTATGCATACGTAATAAATCTTACTATTGTTAAAATGTTGTTTGAATAAACAAAACGCTCATGAAATATTTAAATACAAGTTAGGTAATATTCTTAATCACACTTCTTACCCTATGCTGTGTTGAATTCCGTGATTTTAATATATTAGTTTGAAACTAAACGTTAATTTTGTAATTTTACAATTATTAAGGTAAGCATGTAACAGAATAAAGAACGATAAATTTGTAGAAAAAAGATATCTGTACCTATGTATGTATCTATTACTTAAAATAGATGAAATTTTTAGGTTGGAAACATTTAAAAGTAACCGTATCGTAACGATAAAAGGGTTAGACGGGCACTCATTAAAATTCAGAACAATTTTGAAGGAAAAGAATAACGTACTTATTTATTAAATATTGCGATTGAAAGTATTGTTTATTAAATATATATTGTTTTATTAAAACAAAACCGTTTTAGAAGTTATCCTAATGAGTATCCAATCATAGAAAATAAATTAACTTATTACTTAAGCTCAGAAGAAAAATGTTGCTTACTTCAAATATTTATTATTTTCAATAGAGCCAAACAAAATGTATTGTGAATTACAATCACAATAATAGAAAAAATAAGTAAAGAATATTTTTTTTTACAGCTGTAATAGTTTTGTATAAATAATTAATAAACATGTCTCCTATTGAATTTAAAATTTTAACCTTATATATTTCCACCCAAAATAGATTATAGATAGGCACTTGAAAATATTATAAATTGCTTGTTACCTCTGTCATTTTCTTAGTCACCCATGGGAATAATACTGGTGACAAATTTTGTCTGACCCAAATGTTAAATCTTCCATTATATTACATTTTTCATCATGAAATTCTATAATAGTCAATTAACTTAAAGAAAAGTATTACTACATTACCAAAATATGTATTATCCAGTTTTCTCTCACATCCTTAAACTATGTAGATTATGAAGGTTATTTAGCTGTATTAAAAGTGTAAAATAAGTAAGTAAATATTGTAATGTGTTACATTCTTTATTCACTATTCATAATAGGGATACACAGAATTTCAATATTTAATATACTAACACATCAAATGTTAGGATTACATTAAAGCATTAATGCAATTTAGTATTTTAAAAATGAATAGTTTTACATTAATAGATTTCCTGTGGTGGTGGTCGCCCAAACAAAAGCTTCCAAGATGCAGGCTGAATAACCTGGGCAATAAGATCTTTTAATCTATCAAAAATTGGAAACAATTCTTGAAATTGATCCACCATATCATATGCATCTAGAATATTATCTCCCTCTGAACAATATCTATATAGACATAATCGGGGTAAAGATTTCTCTTCACAAATTTTATACAATAGGACTGCATAGCCTCCTCCATATATTTTCAGATCATTTCCTTCCTGTTCATGTGGAATTAGTTCTAGCTCTTCAATCATTTCTTTGAGTGGTGTACAATCACTTGCAATATATCTGAAGGGTGAAGTCATAATATGCTTATTTTCACATGCAAAACTACTTGATAAAATAATGATGTCTTTAATCTGCTTCTGTTGCAATGTATCAATAAAATGTTCTAAAAATATTCGGGCATACTTTTTAATAAGCGGAGCTCTAATTTGAAGCACGAGTAAATCATGAGATGTTGCTACATATAGTTCGCATGAGCTGGACAATGTAGTAGAAAATGAATCGTAAGGATCACACCCAACCAGAGGTATAAGAGCTGGAGTGTATATTGACGCCAATCTTTCCATGCCTAGAGTTGCTATCAACAGGTCACAAGTTAGTTGCCCAAGATTTCCCACAGCAACGCTGGGCACCACAAGAGTATAGTTTTTGATATCATAATTTTTATACCATTTCCACAGGTTTGCCAACTCCATTTTGTTTAAAACTTAAAGTATCTCAAACTAGCAAGTCACTCTAATCTTCAGGTTGCTTGAAGGCAATATTAGCTATTCCTATTCATAGACGTATGTAAGAAAGGATAGGCAGTATTGTAAAAGTGCTTAGTTTAAAGTAATCAGATATCACTAAATAATTATGTGGATTATTATGAGCACATTATTAATAACAGTGGTTACTAAATACTGATGAGTGTTTAAATTCTAATTCTCGAGACTTGACATTTTAAAAATGTATCAAACCGGTACAACAGATTAATCATAGATGTAGAACCACATGTTACACCGATTGCTTAAAAATGTTACTGACTACGATTTTCCATTTCCAAATATTTTGGATGATATTTGACTACGAATTAATTTTCATTACCTAGATTGAGTAAATTAATTTATAAATTACTAGTGGTCATTTTTTATTAGTTATTATGTATTATTAATAGTAACACATTTGTCTGTAACGATAACGGTAAATTTAGCTGGTTTCAAGCAATGCTTTATGAACTCTATATCTGATAAGAAATGACAGTTCACACATAAGACTGTCAAAGTCAATAGACAATTAGACATTCTCAAAAACGCCAAAATTCGTAGACTAGAAAGAGTTGATACTAAACCTCTTGTAAACTGAAAAAACTAAAATGTTTCAACACGAAAGAGTTTATGTGCAAATAAATTGACTACAAATCATTAAGAAAATTGTAAAATTAATCTGATTATGAGTGATATCGACGGTGTAGATCCACAATTGCAAGATTTTGTTTTAACTGAAACGCAAAAGCAACGTTTCCAGGTAGGCTTCCCGATTATGACATTCATTAGATATTATCCTTAATGTTAATCGTAATTTTCAATTGTTATTTTGCCTTAACTTAATTTTCCTCCTCTGAGCTGTTTGGTTATAAAAGTCGAGTATTAGTAGAAAAAATACCTTGATAATTTATATAATATATATTTCATTTATACTTATTGCTCGCCTTGGTAATTGACCTTTATACCTATTGTGTAAATATTTTAGTGTGTGTGTGTAATTTTTGTTGCTGAAACTATTAAAATAAAAGATTATTCACCTTTTATATGTAATCTAACTATAATTTGCTTTGAATGTTTAATTACAGGTTTTAGTTCATGGTCTAACTGACACTTGCTGGGACACCTGTATGGGGCGACCCTCAAATCGGCTAGACTACAAGACTGAAGTATGCATTATGAACTGTGTTGAGCGGTTTATTGATGCAACTACTTTTATTACCAAACGTCTCATGAATACAACAAAATACCGTTCTGATTCACCTTTAGAATTTCAATAAAGGTATAAATAAAAAGTTGAAAGAATAAGGAAAACATGTTCTCGACCATCAGAAACTTTTTACACCGTCACAGAAGAAAGTTTATAGTGACTGGGGCAGTTTTTGGGTCAATATACTTACTTATAAGCTATGCACAGAAAAAGCTAAGAGAGTGGCAAGAAAAAGAAGCAAAAAAGTTCTTTGAAATGACAAGAAAAAAGCAACATTTTGAGAGTACAGAAAGGACATGCAATCAAACAATACTTTCACTATCAAAAATTGTTACTGATAATATTTTAGCTACTCTCAATACAGAGGATATTGTTCAAAAATTACATGACAACCCTGAAAACAAACTTGCTCTTTGGGAACAGATGAAAATAATGATTATCACTAGAATATGTGTGCTAGTGTATGCTCTCTCTATATTACAAGTGACATTACGAATTCAACTTAATATCATAGGTGGATATCTGTATAGAGACTCTGTACTCGAACAAGAGCCTCTAATAGACAGCAATCTACAGGCAAAGTACCTATCATTATGTCACCACTTTGTAGGGCCTGGTTTAGAAGATTTAGTAAGACAGGTAGAACAAGTGGTGAAAAGGGTAGTAGAACCAATTTCACTTAAAAAGAAAATTACTTTACAAGAAGTTGAACAAGTTTTTTGGTCTATCCAAACAATCCTCTGTACTGATACAAACGAGGGAGATCCTGTCAAGAAAATGGTACACTACTTGGTAGACCATACAGAAATTAATGAGGCTAAATTTGACACAATAGTTAAGGAGACAATGGATGTTTTGGAAAGTGATGAAGTAACCTCGGTTACCATGTCAACAGTTAGTCGAAGCTTTTCATCTGTTATAGATGAGATTGCAAATTTATTTGTTTTGAAATGGGTGCCAACATCTAAAAATCACTTGGAAGTTACTGAGCATGTTGTTACAAATGGGGCATTAAAATTGGGTAGTCCAGAAGATCCATTTATCAATGTGAATAAGGTTGAAATGCATTTTGTTAAATTATTGCCAATTGTAAATGAATTAATTACTAAGAACACCTGCAAAGGCAACACCAACATTCCAGATTTACTTACGCAGCAACTGACATTAAACGAGAAGTTGAAACTTTTGGGTGCAAATATTTATGAGGTTTTTAGCAATACATAAAATTCTCACTTATTTAGGGTTTCTGAACTCGTGAACTGTTCATATATGTTATTTTAATGATAATTCTTGTCTTTTACTTAGATCTTCTATGTGGAATTGTGCTGTGTTAGGATTATCTTAATAAATATTGGCTAAAAATTGTTCAGAATTAGTTTTGTTATTTTAATATACTTGTGAATGGGTTACATAATAAACAATAAAACAACAAATATTTTTATTTTGTTTTACAACGTTATATAAATTTGTTAATGTTAGAACTAAAATTGCTGCGATGATTTCGTGAAAACTAATATGTGTGCGGTATGATACCTCAGCAACACCACTTAAAAATTATATTTGTAGTGGTATTGTAATATTACCGATTTACGTGGAGTATTTACTCTAACCCTATAACTATGAAATATTTAAGTAATCAAAATTATTTTCAAGTGGTTTCAAAATAATTTCACCTAGTTTCTAAAAAGATAACGGGTAAATCTTATAAGTAAATTTTCACATGAAATAAATTACCTTATTAGTTTTGGAGTCTACCTATTTTAAAAATAACAGACCATATTGTTAAAAATACTATAATTGTAGTTGAATAATTTCTTTTATACCTGTTAATATTTTAAATCGCAATATGTCCCGTACGGGGGTGACAAATAAGCACTAGATAGAATGGAACTTTCGCTAAAATTAAGCACAGATTGAGTGCAAAGGTAATAAATATCAAATAAAGAATCTTAGACCAAAACAATAATTAAAAAATTAACATTTTAACATCATGTGATTTATAATTTTGTATTGTTTGAATATTATAAATTTCTTGTTTAGAACTTCTTATAATAATCGTAAAATTCATCCTTGGCTGCCATGCCCAAAGTCTGGCTATGCCTATGATGGCAACTGGTTCAAAAACCAAACTAGTGTCTTCACTATTGCCCTCGACTGATAGATTTTCATAGAATATCATTAAATATAATATCAAAACGCCTGCAGATATGTTGCGGCAAATGCATGCAACAGCGCTCTTATGAGCAGCTACAGAATATAAGCGATAGCCTTACATTACAGGTCATTAATCATTACGAACTTAATTAATGCCGTATTGCGTTTATTGCTTAACAAGCTTTGTTTACGTTTAAAATAATACCTGTATTCTATTGTCATTCAATGTAGAACTTCTACATGTGGAAATTAAATTTTCGATTTTGAATTTGACACTTATTGGAAATTTATTTACATATTTCTTTTATATTATTTCTAATAGATATATTAAAATTGTACTCTAAACGGGCACAACCCCAGTCTATGTACCAGCCATTATACCTTGAGGCTCTTTCGTTTATTACGTTTCCATTTAGCGCCAAATCAAGTTGTAATATTGATTGTTATTATATTACTGAAAAAATAATCTTATACTAAGAACAAATAAACTTGATTCTTGTTTTGAGCTATAGAAGGATATTGGTCATCGACATTTTTTTATCTCAATTTTTAACGTATGAAACTAGTTCAATATTATTTTCTAAAATGTTCAGTGTTAGTTTTCAACTCCGCGCATATACATGATATATGTATACATAGCATTGAAATTTGAGTAATGTTTACCAAGATAGGATTGTAAATTCACATATGGTCTGTAACCGAACGTTCCCAAAGCTTACAAAATCCAAAAGCTACGTCGCTTATCTACGTACACGTATTTATATACTTAGTTATACTCAAGTATTGTACAAATAAGTACCTATTGATTTATTTGAATGAGCTTTATAAAAGATATCTAAAGACAGGTTAGTATTCTAGTATCTTAACATATGTGTAATATTTGGAAATGTCGGCTTGATTTATATGTAGTATAAGAACTCTTTGTTTATATTCCAAATAATACTATATATTGATCTTTCCATATACCGAGTAAGTTTTAAGTGTTAAGTAACAGTGTGTTCGTAGACGTTGAATGCATGGAAAGCACCACCATCGCTGTTCATGATCGTACGTCACAGCGCCAATGCAGTGTGGCTTGCGACAGGGCGGCAGGTAATGCGCGCGCAACTACGCCGCGCCGGCCCGCGCCTCCAATATTTCACTGTTAAACGCAGAGAGCGCGCGCCTCACACGGTATTGACGCGAAAATCAAATGTGTAACACATAACACGCCCGATACACGATAAAATTGATATAAACTAAATGTGATTCAGAGTATTATAGTGTGTAAAACATCCAGGATTGGCAAGCAACATTCTATTCAGCTTAAGATCATATTTCCTGTAAGTTATTACATATACCATAAAATACTCAGTTTCAGATCAATCATATCCTCTACGAAACACTTCACTTCACATTTTTTACATTCTCGGAAAACAAGGTTACGAATATGAATTGTAAGGAGATATTTTCTTGTTACATATAAATGGTACAATTGTACCTACATAGTATCTATACAAAAATGGTGCACATATATTAAGTAAATATTATCTGAGTATTGCAATGTTCGAAGATTAAACATTCTTTGAGATCAACTTCATCTGTAATAATAAGTTATCTATTAATTGTTTAGCATTAATTATGTTGGAACTATAAACATTCATGTCGACGCAAGCGCAACGAACATTGTTGAATATATAAACCTCATAAATTTATAATAACATCAAATAATCATAATTAATTAAATCTACATCTTATAATATCGATATTGTTTACAGTTGTAATAATCTGTGCAAGTTTATTTACCAAGTTCTCCGGTGTAAACTTTAAAAGACATCACTAATAAAATATTAAAAGTAATTACAGTTAATTTTTGTTTTAAATTTATTATCATCATTAGGTTTCCAATATTAATTTTACGAAATGTGAACCGCACATTCAACTGTACATTAAAAATACATTAACTATCTTTTAAAACTTTCCAGAGGTTGCATATTTTTCTCTTGGTATCAAAAACACATTTCGATGTGAAGAATAATTTCTTTAACGATTCGTATTTCGAAATAATAAGTTTACATGATCTAACTCAACGGTTAAGATATTATTTAAAAATGTTCTTTACTCTTTTCAAATTATCTACATAGCTTTTTTTCTGTCTACGAAAATTGGACCGATCTATGAATACTGTTGAGACACATTAATAAATACAATATGTATATCGAATAGAACTCTTATTCATTTTTGTTAAGGAAAAATCTTAATAAATGTATAAAGTACCTAATATAGATTTGCATAATAGAATGAAACAGAGATTTAGATTCAAGGAAAAATATTTTACGAAATGTCCTACGCCGTCCCATATACGACGTTTGCTTTTAATCTATAATATAGGGAAGCAATGGTATTACTATTTAAGGTGAAACTATTAAATGTAAAATATTCGCATACCAAACTACAACTAATCGATTTGTAACGGAATAAAGTATTAATATTAAAAAGTATTGTTATCAGTTAAGCAATAAATAACCGTAGGAAGAGGTAGCAAGATAAGAATTATATGAAAATTTGTAATTACTATACTTGCCTTTTTTAAATTATATTTATGAGTATATTTATTATAATGGAAGTTTTTACTTGAGGATAAGGCTAAAAGGAAGAATTGTTTCGGTAGGTAGGTAGTCTTAAAAACACGTCTGATCGAGTTAGGTCTCAGTTTTATTTAGTTAAGAATTTGAAGAAAATTACAGTTACCAAAATCATACAACTGCACAATAAACATGTTTTATTAAGTGAGCGTCTAAAGCAATCGAAATAAAAATATAATTATATTAAGTTACGTCCGCAAGTGTTAAGTAATGTTTATGTGTTTGTTTTCAAGGCTTACAATATTAATTTTTATTTTTATTTGACTATAAAGTAGTAGTTAGTGCTGACGCTTCACCTGCATTATCACTTTATTCTTATAATTTGAAGTGTCAAAAGAAATCTCTGATATTTAACAATTGGCCAGTTAAAGTAACTAACAGAATTTCTTAAGGTTTTACATGTTACGTTGACATCATATATCTACTTGTAAAAGTTATGGCAAAATCAGACCATCCATTTAGAATATTAGTTGGAAGAAACAAACAATTACGAGAAAATTTTATAAAGTAATTATTATATTATTAATTTAAGTATTTTGGAATAGGAAATTTATTTCTAATATGTTATCAGCGTTGTAAATTATTTATTTTACATGTATTGCAAAAACATTCATAAATATAGTTTCCTGTTGTTTCACTTGCTTTTCAGCGTGCATGTTCCCCGGCAACTGGACATTGAAATCCGCTTAAAAAGGATTTTATTTCAATGTGTGACAGTCGTGTAAATACATGACAAGGCAATATTAAGTTCCGTTCTAGTCCAGACAATTTTGGGATTTTAAACTCTATACTTTAAACCAGCCAGGCTTTTATAAAACCAACATTTCTACCAAATGCAATGCGTATAATATTGAAATACAGAGGTTTTCTTTCTGTGTTAATCATGGAGAGACAACTGACATCATCAAATATTCAATCATGCTTTTTTAGACCTGTTTATTTTTATTTGGAGTATTCGGAAATTCATAAAAATTGTATGTATTGTAAAATAATTTCATAGCTGTCATGTATCTATCCATCACGTGTATCGACGCCAGGAAGTATACTGGGCATTTTTTATATAAGCGTGGCAGCCAATTTCAAAACTATGAGGAATAGCGAAAAATTGTCAAAGGAGTCACGATTCATTTATTATGAAAACTCAAACTGCAGAATACTGCAATAGGATTTAAAAAAATATTCTGAAACGGTAAACCGACAATCTAATATATAAAATTCTCGTGTCACGGTGTTTGTAATTCTACTCCTCCGAAATGGCTCGACCGATTTTCGTGAGATTTTATAAGTATATTCAGTAGATCTGAGAATCGGACCACCAAAAATGTGGTCCCCTCTACCATCAATACCTATTAATCGCGATATATTTATGTGGCAAGAGGACGTTTGCTAGGTCAACTAGTAATTATATATTTTTGTGTCTAAACATACAACACCCATAATATGCATTCCAAAATATGTTTATCATTCAATCCACGTAGCCGACGCAACTCGATCAGTCTTAATTATTTATTGTTTTAATATTGTATACAGTGTGGAACTATAATCACATCACTCAATTTCGACAATAATAGGTGTTCTTTGAATATAACTACCTGCAAAGGTTTAACGGAGAAAATACTATATCCTCAAAATACTTCGAAATAGACGCAATATTGTAATATTTCTCATACACTGGTACGTATCATGTATTACGAATATTGTAGTAAGTTATAATGATTTATGTTCTATCAATTTTAATAAGTAGATACGATTATAAATTAGATGTTTTTTACTTATGTCGCGCCTCCTTAAAGTTTATTTTTATGTACAGGCTTATAGCCACAGTTTTGCCTGCCTATAACTTGGCCTGAAACGTATTGTACTCATACACCGACTTAATTGTCGGATGCTTTTTACAGTTAAAATTAAATTAGATTAGAAACACGTATGATTGTATTTCGGTATTCGTCATCGGGTTTCCGAGAAAACTTATATGGCCGGATTGAAAAGTATTTCAAGTACAGAGCGTTAAACAATCCTTGTTTATACTTTTTTCTGAAGAAACATTCCGTAGCCTCTTTGACACGTCAATTTTAATACATTTGGAGTTTTAATGCAACTAGACTGTAATACTAAAGATTACAAGTTTCTGTATACAAAAATGAGCTATGTATTCAAGGTATTCGGTCTTCCTTTTGTTGGACATAGAAATGCGGGAAACATCTACGGGCCAAGTTTTATTCCCTCAACTCAATTTGCTAATTATTATTATGATGTTTACGTATAAAATAAATTCACTAGGCAGACATTTAATGACATATATGAAAAACATCGGAAAAAGTGTTTTTCATGGTTAAATATATTTTTTATCGGATTAATATATAACCGACATCGTTTACACTGAGTTGCGTGAACCAATTTACATCATAATAATCATTATATATTATAATATATATTACTATATCATTTTTAAAGTATATTTATTACTAATGGTGCCTCGCGGTTTCTCACGTGTCACATCTTTATAAATTATTAACGGGTCCGACAGGCGTTGTACTGTACAACCATATTAAATGGATTTTTTTTAATAAATTAATGAAAATTGGTCAAACCATTTATGGGTAGTTTAGTAACAAACACACGGACCGAAGAAATATATATATTTAAAAGATAGCCTATGTGTTATTCTGTGGTTTGAGCTGATTCTATAGTTTTTGCTTGAAAGTGTATTTTCTCACCGCATTCATACACGAATGCAATATACACGATACTGAGAAGCATAATTTAAGAAATTTTCGCCTATCTGCCTGTTTCTTCCGTCTTAGCACCAAAACAGCTGAACCGATTTTGATGAGACTAACTTAGCTTAGGTCCTAAATAACACTGCTACTGTTCTTAAATCATGCTCATCGTCAGTGACCTTAAGAATTGTCTGAATATAAAATTGACGCGGGTGTAACCGCGAGTCACTTCGTAATCTCTATAACTAAGCTAAATAGATATCTCCATTATCCTAACATCAGTGAATCATAGTCTTGTTTTTTGATAAAATGGTAATTATTAAATTGTTATCAAATTGATATGTGGTTAACGATATAGTTTAGCTTCACTGTAATTAGCACTTGTATAGTCATGTTATGCTATCACGCCATATGGAACGTCGCTGTCCAGATAATCATGGTCAACATCTGTCAGTAATATATTTGAACACGTCCTGAACGGGTTCAATCAAATTTCATTTTTATATTCGTTAAACCATCTCTCTTAGAGAACAGATAATAAATTTGAAACAACGCATCATCTTAATAAAGTTAATTAACATTTTATATTTTTCGATACGTTTTTCTAGAGCATTCAAAATACTTACTTACTTGTTTTAGAAGAATTTACTGAATAAACTCACATTTAAAACTTTAACGAAGTTGTAAAGAAAAACTAGACTTTCAATGAATTGAA
>JAOSYY010000001.1:10769116-10794525 GCA_025727935.1 Hebomoia glaucippe | reverse complement strand
GCCATATGGAACGTCGCTGTCCAGATAATCATGGTCAACATCTGTCAGTAATATATTTGAACACGTCCTGAACGGGTCCAATCAAATTTCATTTTTATATTCGTTAAACCATCTCTCTTAGAGAACACATAATAAATTTGAAACAACGCATCATCTTAATAAAGTTAATTAACAATTTATATTTTTCGATACGTTTTTCTAGAGCACTCAAAATACTTACTTACTTGTTTTTGAAGAATTTACTGAATAAACTCACATTTAAAACTTTAACGAAGTTGTAAAGAAAAACTAGACTTTCAATGAATTGAATTAACTCTTCGGGTAAATCTATACAAATTTCAACGCTGATTTTAAAAAGTCTAAAACGGTGTCAACAAAGAAAATTCTAACCCTGACATATGTGGCGAGTCCCCTTCATGTCCAACTAGAATATAGGCCGCTTACGTTTTATTTTTATAAAGTGGGTTTTCTAAGCAAACACTACAGCGAAGTGTCACAACTTCCTTACAAAATGAATGAATATAAATGAGGCGTTTTAAAGAACTCATGAAATTTTCATGACAATAAAGAGAATAATAAACGCTTTAACGTTATCATATATTAGAAAATCAATGTCTATTAAAGACCATAGATATACTAGAAAATACCTATATATTTAACTTACGCCACCACGCAATTTCAACTGCGTTGATCTTATGTATATAAGTGATAATCATCACAAAATTAGATTAGTAGTTCTAATAACTCTATACATCTGACAGTGAAAATTCTATGAAAATCGGTCTCGCCCATTCGGAAAAAGCTGGAACAAACCCAGTCACATGTTTTATACATTATGATTACTTTTATAAGTAACGTATCTAATTTCATATGCATTAAAAAAGCTGTTATCGCAATATTACAAACAGACACTTCTTAAATTATCGGTATAGTTTAACACTCGTGCAGGATTATAAACAACGAGTTTAGACTGTTTTCTTTACTGTGGTGAAGTAATGAAATTATCAAAATCCAAAATGCAAAGTGTAAAATATTCATAAAAAACATTTAGGCGATGAGTGATTCTGAAGTAGAATGCAAATGCTGTCATATGTAATGAAAGTATGACCATATAATTGTGATGCCAAAAAAAAATCTCTATTATACAAGGATTTTCTAGATTTCCTGATGGTTTAACGATCGAGATATAATAATCGATACGTTTTTAAAGTTTGCTATGTATTTCGTATTCATTATTTTGCGCACTAAGAAATATGTGAAATACCTCAATATATAATCTACACTAATATTATAAAGCTGAAGAGTTTGTTTGAACGCGTTAATCTCAGGAATCGCTGGTCCGATTTGAAAAATTCCTTCAGTGTTGGATAGAACACTTATTGAAAAAGGCTGTATATTATATTTTCAAAAAAATTCAGTTCTTACTAAAAGTGTAATGTATGTTGTATGAACGGGAGCGAAGCCACTAGCAGAGGCTTGTAATGCTATAAAATTTTATACACAACTATACAATTTTTTTTTATTAAAATGTTAAATTAACAATACCATGATAATCATTTATTATGACGTGTTAACATAAAATCTGTTTTGTAATAAAATGGATCTTTAAAAACAGTTGTAAAATCCTGCAATTAAGGCACAAATGCGCTAAAGCGCCAACAAATTGTCGTTTATTATAGGTAACAAGTGGACGGTGAAATAAACATAAACTATTATAGTTTGTATGATTATAATAAAAATGGAAAATAACAACATTACAATTAACCGGCGGCAATTTTATATACGAGTGTACACACTCTTATTTATAAAAACTTTCATGATCATAATGAGTGTTTTAACGTGTGAATGCTGATGAGATGAGATTTTTATGAATGACACCGACAATGCTTAGTGCATAAAATGTTATCTAAGACATAATTTACTTAATTTGATTCATATGACCTCAGAAACCTATCCCAAACACGCAAATTTATGTTATACTATATTTTTATTTAACTACTGGCTGACTCTGACAGCCGCCCTGTTATAACTTTGAATATTCAAAATGTTAGTTATGTAAACGTATAATTGTTGTTAATTTTTCTTCAATATTTCAATGTTCTGCTCAACTTTTTTACTTTTTTCTTTTATAAGGATCTTCTTCTGACAATACCAACACAAAAAAAGGAATTAGCGAAATCGTTTCGTTCGTTCAATCGTGAAGCGATGACAGGGAAATACAGATTCATTTCATCTTTTATTTTACTTAAGGCTTCATAAGTTAAAACTCTTATTAGTTCTTATGTTTTTATTTTACTAATGAATATTTTTAGAGACGATGTTAATAGCAGTTAGTCGTTCGATAGCGTTCGTTTTATATACCTTTATATGATAAAATAAAATTAGCCTAGGTTACTCATTATGTATGTATATAAAATTCTTGCTAAAAGAATAGCTAGAACACAAAAATTGCAATTTTATAAAAAAATCCTAAATACCTTTCATACTTCCATATGTATTTAGAAACATCAATTTATTAGTACATAATATCATCTAGACTTTGTTAGAATGAGGATTATTTACGTCTGGAGAGATCAGAACATGCCTGAGCAACGGTCTTCCTCACAGTTGCTTCTTTCACATATTGTTAAATCAGACTGTTTGATCAAATTTTTTGATTGCTTGTTGATAAATACAAATGGACACATTTTGTCTTTTCATTTCTTTATCTGTTAAAAATCCTTAAGATATTGCCCCTGAAGTAATCATATTCGGCAAAAATATCCTTAAAATAGCACCTAGGTCGATTAATATGGAATTTAAAATTGAAAAATAATGAAGTGTTCCTTTTCTAAGAAACAATTTTGAAATTGCAGTCCAAGACTATATTTATGATTTCTAGCGTCAATATACAAACATACAATTACTGTCACCTCTTTAATGTATATATGTCATTGTATATAATATAAGGTTCATAATAGATTTCTAAAATTCACTGGACTGGAACGATTTATTCCACATGACAAGAGTATTTCATTTTGCATAAACTATGTATTTTGTAAAATAAAAATATAGAACATTCATAGAAACAAGAGATTTTCATTTTAATGAAATCTTATGTTCGACCGACTTCAAGAAGAGGATGATGTTCTCAAATCGTCTGAATATTTTTATGGTATGTTGTACCACAAACAATTTATTGAGTTTATTTCAGATTTATTCAAATAATGGCTTTATTAAAGAAACTATTAGTAGATAAATTATGTAAAGATACATGTTCTAACGATTATTGACTATTTTTTTTAAAGTTGCCTACGATGACAAATCAACGCACAACAGACGTCTGAACAGATTTTCAATCGCAACACTTTTAAAAGCTCGAATCATAATCGGCCCATTCGTTTAGTAGCTATGAAGCCACAAACAGAAACATTCTCACTTTGTGTCGGGGGTAAATAACATGTTTATATATACTAAAGGTTATCTGTAGTCATCATAAGATTGTAAATAAATTACTAGCATTTCCTTACGACTTCGCTCGTGTTCATATAGCCTTTGCCAACTACATATAGTTGTATATCATATTATTTTTGGGTAAATTCGTTGACTGTCAGACACGCGGTTCCTACTAATTTATTATATGGACCACGACACAAAGCACCGGTTTATGTCGCGATCGGAACGCTGTTATATTTAAAAATATTTGATTTGTGTTCTGTCTCGGGTACGGTCTACTTGTGCCCGGACGAGTGTCAAAAACACAGGCATTTCGAGTGCAAAATGTGATAGGAGGAACTCCCAATCATTTATAACTTCAGTCCGAGTCACATATCACCGTTCATTGATGGAAAAGTCGTGAAGGGCTGTGCGCGTTTCGATTTCAGTCTATGATTTTACGGATATTCGAAATAAAAATAAGTAAAGCCAAACTGATGTAAATAGCGATAGCTAAGGCTTTAAGGTTAGCAAGGCATCTTCTACTCGTAGATTTTCAGATTGACAGAAATCGCTTAGCAAAACAGAAACTGTATGCTCGTTTGCCATCCTATCGCATAAAAAACGTATCGATAAGTACCATTCTAAATAGGTCAGATAATGCCTAGTTTTAAAAGCATTTAAACCTCGTGTTACTGTTACCTGTCACTTATCAGTTGACTTTTGTAAGGTTGAAATAAGTAATAAAACATTGGCCTAAATGCGGGTTCCTACCGTAATATTGGTTTCAAGGTGTGTAAAGAAATTGAAATAAAAAATTTACATATTATCTGTTACTTTACTGTTTAATATTCGAAATAAAAAACAATGATAAATTATAGAAATGGTATAACAAAATCAATTAAAATGTAATTACAGCCATTGTTCACATTATTAAAAGGATTCATTAGGTCTTCATAATTTTTATTGTCAATGTATTGACAATTTGACGGCAGCCTTTCGTATATTCATCAAGTTTTACATGAATACTGAATAGGTCAAATATTTGACTAAGGACAGACTTAGTTTGACACATATTAAAGATAAATTACTTACAGATCACTTAAACAGCAAATGTTAACGATTTCTTATACGTTATATACCATTTCCGCTTTAACTATTGTCGTCGTTAAATCAATTAATTCCCTTAAATTTACATTGATACCAATATGCATTACGATACAATTGCAAATAAGTTAAAAATGTGTATCACAGTATTTTCATAAATGCCTGTGTTATTCTATTGTAATATTATAAGTGAGATTTCTATACATTATACATTATAACAGATAGAAATGTATCTAATATATTTTATATTCCAATCAATATAAAGTATATTAGATATTATTTTTCCTTTGTTACGATATGCGTTTTATTTATGAAAAATGTTAAGCACGTGTCTATATTTCTTCTATAACGTTTCCATAATTATAAAAATAAACCCATTGCACCAGTAAATACGTAACAATTCACATTACTTAAACAATCAGGCTAGAACGTTAAAGGACACTCATATAATAGGAAATCAACATTCGCGTTGACAATTCATATTAAGATATGTTATAATTAAAAAGCTATTGTTTAAAATACTTAGTTGTTGTTTAGAATTGTCAGGCTTAAACAACAATACTACATTTAAACACAAGTAGGTGTAATAGCGAATACCAATAACAATTTATATTGCGATGTATTATAATTTAGAAGCCATTGTGTATAAAATGCTTTGTAGTCTACCATGTTGCATCTAGTCTATTACACAGAGGGTTCGTCGTTTAGTATACACACTTAAACAATAGATATTTATAATGGTATTGCGTCATGAAGACGTCTTTGGTTTTCTTATAAGTCCTATGGCGGCCTAATCCTTTCGAATTTATACTATAATAGCTATCAGTTACTTCGGAATAGTTATTTTTTGTTACTTATATTAATAAAAATAAATAGAATTTAGCTTTAGTTGCTCTTTATTACTTCAGCTATCTGCCAGTGACAGTCGGATCAGTCCCGCGGTTTTAGAGGTCAGCCGGAACAAACAGACATTCAGATAAATCTTCTAAGGAATATTACTTTGGTATATGTATCATGTATACATCCATTTATTAGTAAAAAGCGTTTATTCTAATATTACTAACAGACATTCCAATTTCATTTACCTATTAAAGATGTATAAAAAATGTAGTCTATAATTGTATTTCTGGGTTTTTGTGTGTTATCGTGAAACTACATTACGATTGGCACATACGTTAATTTTGTATATGTACATAGTAAGCTTAACCTACTACAAATTTTTACAAAGAATTTTAAGACCAAACTAGAAGTCGAAATGCGCTTTACTGAATTTCACAGCCTTTCCTTCTGTGAACGGCAGTTCGTGACCCGGATGAAATTGGTATTATATAAATAGAAATTCCTCTCTCACATTTAGTATACATTACTTAAACTAGCCGCATGAACGTGAATATAAGAATTAAAAAGTACAAACATGTTGTATTAGGTAGTATTAAACCCGTAAAAACTAGTTAGTCGAAATATCTTCCTGACATATTTCACTTATATTATTTCAATACAGTTAAAGAAACGTTAAAGAATTGATTGGCTATATACTTATATCAGTAATCTTCAAAAAAAAATCTATAGATAACAAACTTATCGATAGATAATTATATCATATCATTAGGCAGGTGATGACACCTCGAAATAATTTTATCAATATTATACAAATGAAAAGTTGAAACCTTCAATAGGTTAATGAACAAAAGGTTTTCTTGGATACAAATATTTGATCAGTTTGCATTTTTATATGTCTACAGTTAATAGGTAGACGATAAATGCTAATAATATAAACTTAATTAATTCAACGTTCTCTAAAAACGTTTCTTTTACATTATAACTAGAATTTAAATGAGCGTAACATTATATAGACTTTTGCATAATTTACGTGAAACTGAATATATAACACAAAATATGAATGAGCATGATTGATTAGTTCTTTTAAAACATTCTAATTTTACTTCATATTTCGAAAGAACCCAAGGCCCTCTTGGTCTTAGGAAAAGAACGAACATGGACATAAAAATTTAATTGAGATTTTTCATAGTTATATTGTTACATACATATATTTGTAAAATATTTTGTTGAATATAACGTATTCTTCGCGGTATATAAATGTAGTTAGACTATATGAGAAGTAGAACTCAGTTTGTTTACTAATAAAAGATTTGGCACAATTCGGAATGTTTACTAATAAAATAATGCACGTGATAGATACGTTAGGTAACATTTGTTCTAAACAATTTTACCGATTACGCCTCCGCAAAATTCAAACATTCACGTGTGCTTTATATTAAAAGAAGTGTACCATTTATAATGTAGAATCTAAAAAGTTTTAGTCACTAACAAAAGTCTAAGAAATTTTTATTATTTACCTGTTTTATTATTTATTCTAATCTTAAATATACTACTTTATTATCTCTTGCTAAACTATACTAAGAAGCGGTCGCGTTGTCTATGGTTTTTAAATTACATATGAAAAATAATTTTTTTGAGAACCTTGCAATCTCTAATATAATCCCTTTATTATAACACTACCTTTTGAAATGAATCAGCGAATACCATTAATTCCAGAGTTACCATTATAAATCCGTAAAAATAGATAGAGATGAAGTAACTTTGTAATATTTTAATACACACAACTGTCGCCTTTGAGTCAGCCAATAAACATATCTGAAGTTAGCATTTAAAACGTCGCATTGGATTTATTATATTACAACTAGCTGACCCAAGAAACTTCGTTTTGCCACATAAATAATAAATATAGGGTTGTATGTGTTTCTATATGCAGTATCATAAAAAAAATAGGGGCGGACAACCCTTAACATTTAGGGAGATAAAAATAGATAGTAGCCGATCTCAGACGAGTATGGGAACGAACATTGTGACACGAGAATTTTATATATTAGAAGATAGCCAATACATAAATGTCATAAGCTCTCATATGATCATCAGACCCTAAAAATAAGTTGTGCCAAATACCACTCTGAAGTAATTTTAATGCGTACTACAGAGTAGTATTTTATTGCTTCGACTTCTTGCGTATTGTCGTGTTTAATTAGGAAGTCAAAAAGTCTAAGGAGATGAACCACATAATCTCTACTAATATTATAAAGTTGAAGAGTTTGTTTGATCGATTGACCACGCTAATCGTAGGAACCGCTGATCCAATTTGGCTGATTCTTTAAATGTTGAATAGTTCATATATCGAGGAAGGCTAAAGGTTAATTATATTTAAAAAAATAAGGATCCTTACTAAAAGTCCAATAGTATAACCCAAAGTGTAAAAATCGAAATGAACGCGAGCGAAGCTGCTGGCTGAAGCTAGTTGCTAATAAAATATCACGCCCGCAAAACTATGATGACACGTTTATATACTTATAGTTTGTTTATAAGAGAGAAAAACACTGTGACAATTCTTTTTTACACCATCTCGATGTTTGGCAAACAACAAACGCGTTTTCTCAAGCATTTTTACCGCACACAATCATGTGAATACAGATGCAGTTTCTTGTTTTCGATATACTGTTTGATCTGATATTTTGCATCTCCTAATATTTTTATTCCGTTTCTATATAAAAAAGACATCCTTTCTAAAAGGATTTCTTTAAGCGATCAAATGTCCGCAAGCTATAGCAATCGTTGCAAGAATGGGGTCATCAATGAATTGGTTTAAACTTCAACCTTTCCAAAAGAGAAAGGAAACCTAGGTAGAGAATCGTAAATGCTCGTGAGATTCAATACTAACAATATCATTTGGTCAACTTTAAAACGGTAACAAATTAGCACCATTGGTTTACCGATAGGCTAACAAACTCAACGAAGTTCAAAACCCCCAACACCATATTTAAAGTTTATATGTGATTTGCTCCCAATTTTATTTTGTTATCTAGCCTTAGTTAAATTTTTAATAAAACTTATGCTTATAAAAGACTTTTGGGTCATTCGAAGACCATTTTGACCCTATAATTCTGCAACTAGTCGAATTTTAGAGATTTGTTTTCATTAGTAAGTTCACTTACCTAAACCCAAACAATGTATATTGCCGGGTTGTTGTAATTACTTGTAGAAATTATAATCTGTAAATATATTTAGTAGTCATCATTCTATACCTTAGATTATACACCTATAATATACATTAGGTATATAATCTACATTTTAAACTTACCTTTCAAGTCATTGCTGTCATATTATGTCTTTATAATTAAATGGTCTATTTTTTATGTAATTTTAAAACTACTAATAATGTACATATTAATGTCTAATTTATCCCATGGGTGAAATTCATTTTGTAGAAATATTTAAATTTTTGTGCTTATGGAATTTTTTGAACTAAATTCACGTACAGGTAGATATATCTTAGATAATTTACGGATTTTCGTGTTATCGAAAAATCGCTCCTAGTAGTGCTCGTTATTAATTGCAAATGAACAAAACTACTTAAGTTCCACATCAAGGGCCTAACCTATATGACGAGTGCTAATGTACAATTCATATTTATACGAATTCCTATTTGCCTTGGTAATGGCATAACATGTGAGTGACTTTACTGATTTCATTTATCTTTTTGCATATTTTCTAGAACTTCGTAGAAGGCCTTTACATATAGAAAATTGTATAGATAATTTGGAAATACGGAAACACTTAGCGACTATTGAAACTGCGCGTTTAACAAACGTGGCTTTAGCTTGGAAACTAACACGACTGAAATCGCGTTGCGCTTTAGTTTGGATATTCAACTGCAAGTGTTATAAAAATACTGTAATTGTATTTTAATACGAATTTGTCTAATCTATGACTGTTGCAGATGTTAATATCACGATAGTATGGGCGTGGAGGTGAGGCACAGTTGGCGAGCACGCTGAGCGGGTATGTGGGCGCGGACGGCGCGGCTGCTGCGGCGCATTGCGTTGCTGGCGCCCTTCGTTCTGACTGCGCTGGCGTTGCTGCTGCTGCCGCGCCCGCCGCCCTACCGCTCTGCAGCGCGGCTGCCTTCCCCGCCTCCGACTCCACAAGTGCTGCGGGACGATTTACTGCAACATGTAAGTTGCTATTTTTAAACCTAGACACGCTTTTGTCTTCTACATATTAAAGAGTAAATAATAAAAAACCATTAACGAATCTTTACAAAACACAGTTACATTTGTTAATATTAGTGAATTAAAACATATTTTTATAGTCTTGTAAGCCGAATTACATTATTTTAATTATAATGATAAAAATGTCACCTATGTGAAACATTAGGATATTGTTGAGTTAAGTCAAATGGTAGACAAACGGGAAGAAAAATGGTAGTCAAACGGGAGACATAAGTATTAATAGGAAAATTTTCATATTTCGAAATGTTATTTCTCCAAATGTACTTCTATTCAATATCCGTACGATGCAGTGATAAGATATTTCCAAATGTTATCGATGGAACTACAAACGCTCGTATTACCTAAATTATCAAATAATCCAGATAACGAAAGCTGGTGATTAGATAGTTCTTTTTGTAACAGAAATTGTGCCCATTTTACAAACGCGATCTAAATAAGCCTTTTAGAACATACCAACTCATGATTATGTTTGCCTAAAAATTTTTTCTAGTACTATACTATTTTAAACAACTATTTCAAAGAAATTACCGATCCATTGATTTAAATTGGTTACATTAATTATTAAGTATAGAATTTTTTTCAAGTACAATTACCGTGTATATATATTATACACGGTAATTGTAGGTGCTTAAAGAAGCAATTATTCCAAGTAGTTAAAGAAATAATAGTATGTTAAGTACTATGATAAATACTAAGTTATTATAAATACTCGTAATGTGATAAGTTATTTTAGATCGTTCACTTCCTAATCGGTTTTTTACATTAAAATTTAATAGAATATGTCTTTGCATATAATATAATTAACTATCTAATGTCAGTGTTTATTGTACGTTCACGCAACATGAACAGGCCCTTTTAATTAAAAAGCGTGACGACTGACGACACTGCCCTTTCAGAACGCGATAACAGAAAGCGAGGATGAGGCGAATAATGTTGGCAACGAATTGTCCAAGCGACCTTGGTATATGAGCGGTGGTGAGAGGCGACCGCGAATCCATGACAAACATGCAAGGCTATTTCCAGAAGACTTGCCTGGAGAAGACAGGTAAATTATCCCATTTAGTTAAAGATTTTATGACTGTCATGGCAACTTTAGCGTACACGCTACAGTTCCTACAATACCCATCCTTCAAATAATGATTACTTAATTTCACGGATTTATGGACGGTTATTAAATACAATTGTATAATTAATTCGGCGGGTAATTAGGCTAATTTATTATACTCTATACCTAGCAACATGACTACAATTAAGAGTTGATTGACAGGTAATATGGATTCACGGTTTTCAATAATTTTAAAGGACTCAATTGTGTCTTATAAGATTTTAATATACAGTACTAAAACAAACCTATAATAATTGCGCTTATGATTTATTCGTACATAATAGAAACACGCGTAAAGTGTGACTATCTGAATTCACAATTATTTTACACGTTATTGCACCAATAAAAAGTTTTAGCATTATATTGTGCGATAGCGAAATGTTGATGTATTTAAAATTATGTACAATAAAATAAATGTGTATACCCACTAATATAAATTCAAATGATATGTTGTCCAATTGCGAATATACACATCTAATTAGTTTGAAATGAAAAAACGTTGCACAATTTTATTATTTTAATCAATAATTCTATACTAATATTATAAAGCTGAAGAGTTTGTTTGTTTGTTTGAACACGCTCATCTCAGGAACTGCTGGTCCGATTTTAAAAATTCTTTCAGTGTTGGATAGTACATTTATCGAGGAAAGCTATATTATATTCTCAAAAAATAGGGATCCTTACTATAAGCCCAACATTAGAAATAAATATAGTTTAAATTTAAGTATATAGTATTCATTAAGGTTTTCTTTTACCAGGATTGTCGAGCAACTCATGTACACGTTGCCAAAAGACGAAGATGTGCCGATCAAGAAGATTTTGCTGGCAAATGGCTTAGGTACATGGGGTGTATCTGGCGGCCGAACTGAGTTCATCAGGAACAAATGTCCCGTAGACCGGTGCTCACTGACAGCGGACTCCAGGGAGGCCGGCACGGCTGATGCAATTTTGTTTAAGGACCATCATACACCGTTCAATATCAAACGACCGTCTAACCAAGTAAGATAATATTTAGAAATTTTAGACACACTATCAATCCCTCCCTTCTATTGCAGTGTTGCTTAATGTCAATACAAATCTGTTGTATCAATATCGGCTGCAACTACATATTATATTCTACACTGTCGGTGCCTGTATGAAAAAGATTTTTGATAGGAATATGAGATATAATAAATTTGATTAAATACCTCGCTGACATCAGTGTAGTTAGAAGAAGGGAAAGATTACATTTTTTGGAAAGATCAATTGGATTTAGGTGAATGGTTAAAGCGTACAGAATCGATTGCTTTACTAATTCGATTTTAAATCCAATTATTCTTCCAACCATTCCTAATTGAAAGTATATTTATTTTCAGATATGGATCTTATACTATTTGGAATGCCCATATCATACTGCGTCATTGCGGCCGTCTTCTGTAGACGTGTTCAACTGGACTGCTACGTACCGCCTCGATTCCGACATCGTAGCTCCTTACGAGAAGTGGGTCTACCACGACCCCGTTGTCACAGAGAAGGAGCTTGAGCGGAATTATGCGGCAAACAAGACTAAGAAAGTATGTATACATGAAAATTCATTGAATATATTCGTTAACGAATATTTATTCTTATAGTTATTCAAATTTCACAGTTGCGTGTATGGGGTATTAACAAAACCGACCAAGATATTCAAGTTAAAGTACCGAAATGTTTATTACTTTTATCGTCATTCTAGTACATTGTAATAAAGTACTTATATTCGCAATTCGCTCTGTTTACACTGAGATGTTTTGAGTGTTTACGCACATGTGTAAATCTATTTTTTAAATTTCCATAGGTAGCCTGGTTCGTCTCAAACTGCCATGCCCGCAATCGTCGACTTCAGTATGCACGGCAACTTTCCAAACATATTCCCGTAGATATCTACGGTGCTTGTGGGTCCCATCACTGTCCCCGTACAGATCCCAATTGTCTAGAAATGTTGGACAAGGAGTACAAATTCTACCTCGCGTTTGAAAACTCAAATTGTCGCGATTACATCACCGAGAAATTCTTTGTCAATGGATTACAGTAAGTACCTAATAAGATGTCGGAGACACTCGTAACTGATAAAGGATAAGTGGTAAAATACTACAATTTGTACTATGTTATTACAGTACACATTATCGCTATGTACCTAAATATCTACTATATATTTAAGTATATAATCGAACATAGAATATTGATTCAAACCATTGCAATACAGGCATAGAAGTAATCAATGAGTATTTTGTTATTTTAATGCTTTAAAATTATTTTTTTCTTATTACACAGTTATTCTGTCATATTACTTCGGTCTAGCCACATATTTTTATTATCTACATCGACTATGTTTATTTTCCTTTATACACGCTTTTTTGTATAGTAATTAAACTGTACGATATCAGCCCATTGGAGCGAAAAAGCAATATAATCGATTTCAGTTTTGCTTCATTAATTTGATAACATTAAATTCTCAAGATTTTACTGCGTATAGTAATACAATTCTGTCAAAATTATGTACAATACACCGTGGAATATAAATTGCATTATTGAAGTCCGAACTAAGTACATACTGAGTTGGGTATCGCAATCACGTTTACATAGAATAGGCGAATTTTAATACAGGTAGAACAGTAATGTTTCCCATTACAGTATATTAAGCGACTACAAAGATGTGTATAACCTTGGTTATAGATGAAGGCGCCCGTAGCACCCTAGATTCACAAACTTGTTATAGGCGTAAATTCTAGAACAAAGTGCACCCTTATACTCTTTTTCAAGAGAACGAGACTTTTTAGTTGTTTAAACAAAACTTAAGAAGTTTTCTTAGGAATTAAATTAATTTGGCAGACATGACGTGCTTCCAATAGTAATGGGTGCGCAATCATCCGAGTATGCAGCAGTCGCGCCACATAATTCATACGTGCATGTGGAAGAATTCGCCAACCCAGAGGAATTAGCAGCTTACCTACATCGGCTAGATGAAGATGATGCGCTTTACAATTCATATTTCAAATGGAAGGTACCATATCAGATCAACAATCTTCTTTACATTTTGAAATAATGTAATTACATATTCTGCTTCCGCTGTGATTAGATCATTTTTAAACTTGACAAAAAATCTAATGGCGTTCCCTTTTGAGACAAGTTATTTCTAAGGTATGTCGCATAAATGCAATACACTAAAATTATTGTATGGATAGAAAGATAAATGAACTAAATATATTAATATTTAGTTTTAATATATAATATTCAATTGGTTATGTCCGTTGAAATATTTCAATAATTGATTTCTCTTTTTTCCTTGATAGATCTCTCTTTTTGATTGGGTGTGCGATGTGCTTAATCATTTCTAACATCCTCTTCCTTTTAGGGTACTGGCGAATTTATAAATACCTACTTTTTCTGCCGTGTTTGCGCCATGGTCCACGCGAATGCACGTCGACAACGCAACGCACACTACACAGATGTACAAGCGTGGTGGCGCGACGCGACCTGCACACGTGGTGACTGGCGGTCAACTGTTCGCGACTCACGTGACAACGGCTAGTCCCTCACTACCCTCATAATTAATAGTAATTAAATTATATCTCCTCCACGTATAGGTCATCTGTTGCGTAGACACGTAAAAATACACTTTATCACAAATTGAAAGACTGGATGAAATCGGTACGTCTTGGTGGAGGAGACGGTAGAATTGTCGTTGATGAATGTGCTTGCTTTTGTCAATACGTTCATAATTAGCTCGATGGAAGCAGATTGACTAGGTAAGTATGATGATCAAAACTAAGCAGAAGTCAGTTCGATACCCATTTTGGAATGGGCAATAATAAAGTAATCTGTTTCCAAGAGCCATAATAGTTATTACTAGAAAGATTTAGCACCCTCGTCCATTAAATTAGAAACGTGAATTCCATCTACTGAAATTTATTTTGAAGTGCAACTTTTATAAATTATTTGTGATCAATGTTGATGTACGCTTGTATGTATATAATATGGTTTAACTAATTAGGAAAATGTTATAATAAATTATTAATATTTAAAATAACTGTCATGGTTAAGGTCTTCAAACTGAGACATCAAATAACCAGTAAAATATAGCAAAGTACGTCGTGTTATACATAAGCATGAATATTTTATATACCTACATTTTTAAATTTATCTTTTTAGTATGTCGTGCAATGTATAAAAAATTTTACTTAATTTTTCAATCAAAGTATAATATCTTAATTTCCACATGTGTATTTATTTACAACTGCTTATTTTAATATGAAGTATTGAAGATATCATTGAATTTATCATGTCTTATTTAGAACAGCACATTTTATATTAAATTATACTTTTTAGAGCATAAATCCAAAGACTTGTATGTTTATAAAGGGTTTTAAAAATGTTACTTAATACAAGGTTCTTGCATTTGTTATAGTTACTTATTTTTAAATGTTTGTACTGGTTTTTATGAAACTGTCGGTTTCAATTTTATATACGTGTTTTATTAAGTATTGTTGTTTGTTAGATTGAGTTTTTTTTGTAAGTTTATTTATTATATTTATCGGGCCCACAGCAAGCTTTTTCGGCTTACTAAGACATGTCTCATTTAAAAGGGCTTTGTGTGGTATAGTGGGCCTAAAGACGTCATTCCAAGTTTAATATATTACCTGTTTATTAAATAGGATAATCATTTTAATCAGTGTTAGTGACTGTATTTATATAATCATAGATTCCTTTAAAAGGATATTTAAATTGTATTCAAAATTACTCGTTTCCAAAAATAGCTCATCGTCTCTAGTCACAGCGCCAATTTTAATTGAGCACAAAAATTTGCAGAAATTTTATTCATAACATTTAAGTTCAGCACAATTATTCACTTTACAAATGTTTCATAATTTGCATTTTATAATTATACTTAAATCTATTTATAGTATACAGTCAGCATCAGAGTTCTGTAATTATTACAGCATGCACATCTTTTTCTTAAAAACAAAATTAAAGCAGTTCATGTTTAGTTCACTTTAACACATTAATTAAAGTACAATGTAAAATCAAAATTACTAGAAACTCCCACAAAAATCTCTAAATCGCCTATAGATCTTAACAAATTATCATTCTTTTTGGTCATGACAGCTATCCAAAAGATGCATCAAAATGAGCACATTCATTTCATAGTGAGCAGCCTCAAACTTATAACACCCCTCTTTGTGTATGAGATTAAAAATAAAGTATTAATCATTACTCTTCAGGTAACACAGGATTCAAGGTGATTTTTACAAAGATCTTGTATCTTCAGAGATTCCAAGTCATAACAATACCTGCTAAGGTTTTAAAACTCTACATCTAGTGTTACTAGTATTACTCATTAAAAATTATATACAAATGATATGCTGCTTAAATACATATACTTTAAGTGTTGATTCTTTTATGTAATCCGACAATATAAGTTTGCTTAATGTTTTGCCCTACTATGCACTTAGATCTACCTGATGCTGACTTTTAACATAACAATGTATTCATAATGTTCCTTATTTTATTATGTATTAAGTGTAAATTATTTCTAGACTAGATGTAAAGAAAACCATTAAATCATTTTTATTTAAACAATATTTATTTACCCTATACCAAATCCTAATTTGACAAATGAAATGCATGCTATGTAGAATTAAGTGTATTGCAATTATGCTTTTTTAGACTGAAGTAAACAGTGTATTCATAGACGCTGAATAAATAACTTATAAATTATGGTTAATTAACAGAAACAATATTTAAAAAAATATAGAAATTGTATAAGTATTACCAAAAAGAAGCCTCATTGAAATATGATTAATAAAATCATTGAATTCTTTTACATGCTTATTTCACTTAAATCTTATACTTAATCCAAAATTAATAAGGGCTTAGGTAGAAACTATTTAAAAATACAATGTTTCATTACCAGTAACACACAAGATTTTTATTTCCAAAGAACATTAGATACACCAATGTAATGCAGTACTAACCATTAAACATACCATACAATTATAAATACATATACCTTTTCATTTTAACTTTACCAAAGTCATTTCATAGTGGCCTTATAACTTTTTAGTATTTCAATATTTTTTATATTCTCTAATAATTGAATCTGAATGTTTGCACACTCCACTACAAAGTTGAGGGCATTCTGAAAAATACTTTTCGCTTTGTGTAAATTCTGAGGAACTAAAACGCCAAACCAGTTCATGGGATTTACTGTATTGGAATCATTTTCTACAATTTTTAATCGCTTTTCACCAGCTTCTTCAATTGTTTCACACATAGTGGAAGCAGAAAATTCCGCGCTGGTTTCCATTGGTAATCGTTCCTTGCTTACTGAGGACTGCCCCATTATATATCGCGACTTTGCTAAATGAAAACACCCGTTATTTACACTGGATTCTAAGTTTAATTCCTTACACATCTTTTCCTCCATTAAATGCAACTGTCGTAATGTGAGCCTATCCAAAAGGTCATTTACAATTTCCTTGTTGACTATTTTGGAGGATTCTGAAAATATTATAATCAGTAAACATTGAGAATATAATTAAGTGTAAAAATATTTCATTCACTGACCCATTGCAACTTCTTTTAATTAGACTATTTCGAGTTTAATGGAAAGTCTTAAACATTCATAAATCGGAATGGCAATAAAATCTCAGTCTTAAATTATATAAACGTTAACAATCCAATAAATATGTATCTGTTAAATAGTTAGAATTTATTAACTAAACTTTAAATTCTAAGTCAGCTGACTCAATGACTCCTGACAGTTAAATGTTATCTAATAATTTTGTGAGCGATCTGTGGTGCCGATAATTCCTAACCTTGGGCTTTTTAGGCTGCGGGAAAAACCGTAACTTTGTTTTTATTTCATTGTCTGTATTAACAGTTCAAGTCTGTGGAAGCTCTGTTCTATCCGTGACTTATCTTGGCCGCCATTTTGACTTCAAACAGTGCGGAATTGAGAAGTGGAAACGTTTTTTGTTTCCAGTGTTTAATAATTTTTAAAAATAGACTTTTAAAAATTTAGTGATATTATTGAATCTACGAAAATAACAGGCGATGGCGGACGGAAAAAAGTTATTGGAGGAACTCCGAGTAATTGATTTGCGGGCGGAGTTAGAAAAACGTAACCTAGATAAAAGCGGCATTCGAAGTGTGCTTATACATCGATTATCTGAGGTAAAGTTACCTATTTGTTTTATCATATTATTAAGAACTATTGGGGAAGTTCACTGTATAAATATAAAAAAAAACTACTTTGCAGCACTTAGAAGAGGAAGGCCACGATCCTGCAACATATAAGTTTGATATAGGTGTTAATGCTAAGACTCCATCGAAAAGAACAAGAAGGACTGAAAGCTCTATAAACGAAACAGAAAATGAAGAACCTTCAATCGAAGATATGATTGTCCAAGACACTGCTGGTGATGATGAAGAGCAAGGACAGACAGCCTCTTCAATAAACGACGAAAGTATGGAAGTTGAAAATACTGAAAAAGGAAGTCGTAAAAGAGAAAGCAAGGATGAACCAGAAGCCACTCAAGCCAAGAAACCGTGTCTGGATAAAGATGATAAACATGAGGAAGATCATAAAGGCGAAAATAACACAGATGCTGAAGACAGCATCAATTTAGATCTTGGAGAAGATGAACTTCTCAATGAAGAGGTATGTTTCTATGTCTTCAAGCTAGATGTTATGTTAAGATCTGTCCAAGCAAAAGAATCAAATGGTTATTTAATGGAAGTTGATTAAGTCTTATTCAAATTTGAAAAGATTAAATTAAATTAAATATTTATCAATAAAGTTTGTTTAGATGTGACTATTTTATTTTTTTAATGGTCAAGCAAATCTAACAGTTGGTAAAATTAATTCACTAATTCCTTAACTGAGTTTATTTATTTTCATACCATATTCTAAAAACAATCTTAAAAATGTTTCTTTTTTCAGACTGATAATACATCTAAAAACAAGAAAGGTAAGTTTGAAAGCGTGTGTGCATTATGTTTTATAAATATTAACTTCCATGTATTTTATTCACTGTACATAAATAAAAATACACCCAGTAACATGTATATGGGAAGAAATCTGCAAAAAATGATTACAAATGTATAACAATACTTCCATTACTTACCTTGTATGTAGAAAATTACTATATTATTGTGTAAAAATTTAAAAAATATTTTATTGTGAAGTGTTGCTGTAAAAAAGGAGTCAGTCTTAAAGGAAGAAAATAATTTATGTGGCGTTCATTGATACAGTGAAAGATGCAACACATTGGATGTGAAAGAAGCATTTCCATGTACCAGAGATGGAAGAACATTAGAGAACTTATTTTATCGCAGATATTTAAGTGAAAAAATGCTTCTGCTGTTATTTACCATACAGGCTCTTTGTTTTCTTATGAGAAATTCCTAACATAGTCTTCGGGTGCCCATCAAACATTACTATCCACTTCCACTTGTGGACATAGAGATCAGGCCATTATTGCTCCATGTGTCATAAAGGCAATGGTGTTAATATCAAATCGAGTTTTCAGGTGAAGATTACTTTGTGTGAAAATCGTATTCAAGAACAGGTTTTCATGCTTATTTCTCTATATGGGGAATACTTGAAGAAGTACAGGGCAGGCCGCTTATACCGAGCGACCTGTGCTGATCTCGCTGTTAATGACGTAGATGAGGCGGTACTGGAGGACAAGTCAGCGGCGGCGCCGGACCCTGAGTCTACCCATAATGAAGATGCTGCTTCGGACACTGCACCTTCAACAGAAAATCAACAAGTAACCACCGAAGCTGCTGCCACTAGGTTGGTGAACGCCGACTGAACGTCGCGACGAAGTTCTTGCGCATCTTAATACCTCGATACTCTATTTATTATCGTAATCACTACAAAGTTTTGCACCACACAAAGAAGATTGTTTCTGGATCCTGCTGTATTGCATCGGCTCTTCAATGCTTCAGGAAGACTTCTCAATCCGACTAAGGATTAAAACACCATAAGAATAAATCAGCTAGACATCGTGGGAATCACTTGAATATACAGCTATATGTCAAGCAACCATCAGGCAACATCTAAGGGCAGTTATATAGCAGCAGTCATCAAGAAAACCTCATCAAAGTCTGGAGTACTGGTGCAAAACTTTGTAGATGAATGTGTGATTAATTAAAATTAAGAAATAAAGCTTCAAATAATAAAGAACTACAACATTGTAACCTTCGCTATTTGTAAAATCAATTTTATTGGCAATTCATTAATATACCATATTTTCTTGCAGTAATGATGGAGAGAATGAGGATAAATGTACAAAAGGTGAGCAAATAATTTAATGGATACTTCTTGATTTTTTTTTATGAATTAATTGCAATTACAACTCAATATATTGCCAATTTTTTCAGATTTGTAATATTTATAATTTCTTTTGTGCTGTAGATGATAAAGACAAAGAGGATGAAGGTGAAAAGAAAGATAAAAAGGATGAGACTAAAGAGGGTGGTGCTAGAAATTTGTGGGTCAGCGGCTTGTCTGGTGACACTCGCGCTAAAGACTTGAAACAACTTTGTAGCAAACATGGAAAGGTAAAATAAGAACAATAAAAATAAGTACATACTGTGTTTTAATGATACTGTCAAAAAAAATTTTACGTTTATAAATATTTGTGTATACAAACATGTTTTAATTAACTGCTTGTAATATCAAAAAAGATTGTTTCTAAATATATATAAAAATACATAATGTACTTATAACAGATATACAATTTATAAAAATCAATACAATTCAATGCAATTATTTTTGTTTAGTGGGAAAAAGTGCGCATGTTGACAGCTTATATATAACATGATTTTATAGGTAATAGGTGCAAAAGTAGTAACTAATGCGCGAACACCGGGTTCGAGATGCTATGGATACGTTACGATGGCCAGCGCACAAGATGCTGAAAACTGTATTAAAAATTTACACAGAACAGGTATTTCATATGATTAGTGTGATAATTACAACAGTGCAAGGGCTAGAAGTAAGTTGGAATAAATTATAAAAATTATATGCACTTTTATTTCCAACTAGTATTATCTTACAATGCACTCGACTTTTGTTTTTGATTCCTTTTTAACCTCTGATGCAAAAAACTACTGATGTTACAATTTTTGTACGTATTTGACTGTGGGATCGTTGGTCCTATATACACTAATTTTGATACGGTTTTGTTGAAAACTAACGTAACCGAGGTGTTATTGGCTATAATTTATAAAAATTTGTAAATTTGATGATTGGTGTTTTTCAATTGCCTATAAAGAAGGTAACTTTATTGAACTTTTTTTTTGTAGAGTTACACGGCCGTATGATATCAGTGGAAAAAGCTAAATCTGAGTCAGAGTCTTCATCTCGCCGACAAGCATCTGCCACCCGTCCAGAAAGACTCTCCAGCAAGGATCCAAAAGATGACTCAAAGGACAGTGAGGTATACTGGAATGTTTAATATAATTAGTAAAAAATACATTTTCCATACATTAATCTGGATATTTCTGCCTTATAGTTGAAAATGTTGAACTTTGTTATCCGTAGTTGGTAATTGCTGATTATATTATATTCTTTGTAATTAATGTATTAGACTCCATAAAGCCCTAGTTTGGTACTAAGTGGGAAAATAACCTAAATTTTATCTTTACGATTAACAGGAGGGCAAGGAAAACGCTGAAAAGTCCGGTGAAGCTAAGCAAAGGAAAGACGGTGAGATGTCTGGCGAAGAAAGCACGCGCTCCCCCTCACGTACCAGGGAAAAGTCACATCGCTCTGATAAGGTATTTTTTTTAAATATGTAGCTTAATCCCATTATTATTTACTCTAATGAAAGTGGAATTGACGAGACAATAAGAGTGGGGCGAGTCATGCATTTTTTTTTAATGTTCTGAATGTCATTAATTTATAGGAACGGCCTAGGCGAAGCACACGAAGCCGTGAACGTAGACGATCACCAAAAGAAGTACTTTCGTTTTCGAAAATTTGGGTAAGTTAAGTAAGACATTTAATAACTAATTTTTATAATTGACTTTTTATTTTAATTTGTATCATATTTTTCTTTTTTCGAATTCTAAAACTTGATGAAGTTCTTTCTTTTGGATTTAACATATCGAGAATGGCGATATCATAAAATTGTCAAATACCATACCGTAGTAACAAAATGTATGTTGACTGTGAATATAATATAAGCACTTTTTAATGTATAAGCCTGTATAAATAACAATTAGTTTCATATTCTTGTAACAGAAAGAACGCGATGTAGCGCGTGCTCGCGAACGTTCCCGCGCCGCTCGTGAAGAAGAAAGGCGACGTCGCGTGGCTGAAGACGCATTGCGCGAGCGAGAGAGGAGGCAGCGAGAGGAAAAGAGAAGACTCGCAATTGAGCGGGAAAAATTACGCGCTGAAAGGTTGGGGGCTTAAAATAATATACAGTTCATTGATAATAGTTAATAAATGTTAGTAATCACTATGAGGGTGTTCTAATCAGTGTTCACAACGACAATAACATATGCCAAGAGATTTTCTTGTTCTACATGCGAGCTTTTGTTGGTCTTCGTGAGTCCATCTGTCTGTCTTCCTAAAAACAAACAAAAACCAAACTAATGACGAAATTAGCTACGTTTTCCAAATGAAAGCAATGAACCATGGCTGTCATGTAGAAAGCCTGATTGATCATTTTAATCATTGTTAGTTATTAGTGACACTTTTCTTTTAGATATATTTATAATAAGAAATATAACAGCAAAATGTAATTAAAATGAATAATTATATAAATATATTTTCTGTATACTGTTGTAAAATTTCTTGATTTTAGAGAAAAAATAGAACGTGAAAAGAATGAGCTATTGCGGTTGGAGCGAGAACGTCATAGATTAGAGAGAGAGAAACTAGAATTAGAGAGACTTGAACTGAAAAGAGAACAGTTAAGGTTTGTATATGTATCTATATTTTATTTGTTTTTGTATCCTATATGATCTTTCATTTATCAGTTGATTACTATGGATGGAAAGAATGGGGACAAAACTATTATATTTGGTATTTTCACCTTTTAATTACGAAAAGTTAAGTTCTTTTTGGAAATAAATAATTATATTCTGCTGCTCGATTTAGCAGTATAATTTCTGAAAATTCTTAACAATACAGTAATTTCAACCGTTTTTAAATTTAGATTAAAATTTTTTTATATATTTCTCAGTTACCTTTCATTTTAACTGTGATTTATGTATGTGTAAATTGTTTGTAATACTGGAAGACTTAAAATATTTTTTGATATTCCAGATTAGAAGAAGAACGTCGTAAGCGCGGCTACGATAGTAGTAGTTATCGCAAAGCCGGCTCGCCGCCGGAGCCGGCATATGAGAGTAGGCATAAACGCCCTCCTCCACCACCCATGGTAGTACTAAGTATTAATGTAACCTTTCTAAAATCCTTTACATATGTTTTTTGTCATATTATCAATTTGTATAAGTAACAACAGTTTCATGTGTCTTTAACCACAATGCATTGCTAATTTAACATAAAGATAATTTTTTGATTAATATATGTATTTAATGCAGACGTCCCGTGGAGGTCAATTTGAAGCACCGCCACCGCCGCGGTTCGACATGCCCTCTAATTACGAGCGCAGTGAAAAACGTGAAAGAGACCGCGACTATAAACGCGAATATCCAAGACACGTCTCGTGTGAGTATACAAGAATTATTATACAAATAATATAAACACTATTTGTTTGCAAAGCCCGGACCTTTTCACTGTTTATATTTTTTAAATTTAACAAAATACATTAAATAATTACAAGTAATTATCAGCCATAAATAATAGTGTCAGTTTAAAATTATATTTCCTTAATTGAACCGATAAATAAAATACCAATATTCCATTATCTTTAGCTGGTTACTGACACTTTATAGCATTCAGTTTAAAGAATAGCAATAAATTAATTGTTTCGATCAATTAGGGTCTTATTAATGTTCTAATAATTGGCTATTAATGTCCCAAAATTCACATATTTTATATTTCAGCTGGCAGCATGAAATACCCCAGCAATGGCACAACTAGTGATGACTCAAGGCAACCTATGCCTCCCGGTACAAGACCTAAAGAACCAAGGTGAGTTGCGTATATTATATTTCATTACCTAGCTTTATTGCTCTTTATTTATATTAATAGTATAAAATTGGCGTAAATATATGTTTTCCTTAAATTTGAGAATTTAATGGATTTGTATACAAATGATACCATAAAATATACAAGTATTAATAAATTTATAATTAATACCGTCCAAACAATTGACATTTCAGTCGAACATATGAAACCCGCGACAGTAGGCAATACCGGCCTTCCCCTCCGACGAAGCCTGAGACGCGCAGTTGGAACACTTCTACACGTTATCCAGACAGCGCTGCTCCTTCTAAAGGTTTTTATTATGAATCTAATTTTAATTTTGCATTTCTTTAATGTAATATATAAAAAGCTCGTGTCACAATGTTCGTTCCCATACTCCTCCGAAACGGCTCGACCAATTCTTATGAAATTTTATATGCATATTCAGTAGGTTTTTAACAGTTTTTATTAGGATTATCTACGCTCCATCTTTTAAGTGTAGCTAAATGAAACGATAGTTTCATAAAAAAATACATTACTTTACTAAAAAAAAGGAACCAGCAATGAAGCATGATAACAAAATCTGCTGGACTAATATGATGGAGCGAAATAACGCTAATAAAACGTTTTATAAATATGAATGTTTTTCGTCAGAATCGAATTTTACTCTGTCCCTTCATCAAAGGTGTCATTAGTCACATATCTTCGTTTTCGGGAGCAGTCCCCAAACAACCTGTATGTGGCAAGACGACGTTCCCGGGGTAGCTAGTAGATTATAAATATAAATTGTTACATTATTTAAGATGGTATAAGTTTTTATATTGTAACATACGTGAAATTGAGTCTACTGAACTCCCGATGTAATCTCGGATGTACATTCTGCTACTCTATCATATTGTTAAGCCTTCATTTATTTGTTACAGCGAGTGCCGGTAACGATGCGGCATGGTCGAGTAGTGGTGGTGAAACAAGGTATACCACATACGATACGCGCTACCCGGCCGCTTACCAACCTCCCCCTCCCGGCGCCACATATCCGGACCGCTACCCACCCGCTGCGAGGGAATACGCGCGCAAGTACTAACATAGGTATCACGACCGGCGAACTCTCTCATTGTAAGCACTGAACCACAGCAAATAATGAATTGACATTCTCTCAAATCAATAAAAATTTATAGTACACTAGCTGACCCAGCAAACGTCGTTTTGCCACATAAAAATAGGGGTTGACTGTAGAGGGGTGAAAATTTGGGTTTGTATGTATTTTTATACGCTGTATCATAAAAAAAGTAAAAACAAAAAATTTCATACAAAAATTAAAAATCAATTTAAGGGTGAACAACCCTTATCACTTAGGGGGATGAAAAATAGATGTTGTCCGATTCTCAGACCTACTGAATTTGCATATGAAATTTCATAAAAATCAGTCGAGTCATATCAGAGGAGTATGGGAACGAACATTGTGACACGAGAACTTTATATATTAGATAAATAACTAATTTGTGGCACAAATGTATTCTATATAAAACAATAGAATTTGCAATGTTTTAACTACTCCCTACTTTTATTT
>JAOSYY010000001.1:10756020-10769016 GCA_025727935.1 Hebomoia glaucippe | reverse complement strand
CTTGTTAATTCTTATCAAATTTGTATATTTATAAATTAAATTTATGGGACTCAAACCAATTTAGGCGGGTCAACTAATTATAGTTATAAAATATTATCCATTTCAAAGCTAATAATTTTTGCCCTTAAAATATAGGTAATACAAGAACTCGACGACATTTATATAAAAACGCAACCTTGCGCTAAATTCTAAAGATCGGTAAGTCTTATACAAGTATTTTGCGCAAATGTTATAGGTAGTCATTAAAATTGTAATGTCACCTCGTCGCATCTGAAAAACTCTAATAATATGCTTTATTAGGAATACATATAACATCTAAAGAAAAACCTTTATACATACATGTACATGGGTAGAGAGAAAAAAAACAATTAATCTGAACTCGTATTTTTATAAAAAGTTTCCTATGACTGCAATTTTGTTTGCGTACAATATTATTAAAATTTTATTTATATCAGTTAAGTCATGATGGCATACTACATAGATTTAAACGTATAAATCAACGAAATTTCATGTTAATGAATAAATAATGGTCCGTTGAAGGGTCCATAATAAAAAATAAGTTGAAATTACAATTCCATTGTGTAAAAAATCAATATAGTATATCGTTTATAATGTCTATTTCATAATAATTATTTTTCGTCTTCCAGAGATTTCATCTTAAGATTACGTAGCTATGATTATTGGATTTGCTTCTTGATCCCAGTAGTACACTTAGATCGATACTTACTCCACATTATCAATTAAGATCAAAATTATTGTTTAAGATTTTTACTAAGAACAGACAATAAAATAAATTATCTAACACATTCTAAACTAATTATTATTCTTACTTAGACACTGATAATTACCGTGTTCACTAACGTAGAAATGATTAAATTGTGCTCGATGAAGTAAAACGGTTTACATATCATAATCAATTAATACACATCTTTGTAAATAAAATAAAATATATTTCGAATACAACCTTTAATATCCATTATTAAACATTGTTGTCGCTAAGAGAACTAGGATATTTCGAACCTTCAAATAACACATCGTATTAAATTTACTGTAAAGGATATGCGAATAATCGCAAGTAAGTAATAGTATCAAGCTACTGGTGCAATTCAAGTTTGCCGGACGAATCTCAAGTTTCGGGGTTACCTGCAGGAGATTTGAGATGCCCTAGGGCGCAAACTCACGGTCACGCAACGTCACCGAGACTCCGAGTGAAAGGGTAAGCCCCGCTCGCCATATAAAAGCAAACTACGGTCCCAATTTTCTATCATTCAGCATCCTCACATCTTACCAGCAAAATGGCATTCAAGGTATAATACTAATAGTATTATTGTGAAGTGTAACAGGTTTTGGTTAAGTTCGAAGGGCCAAGTGGGCTCATCAACCTTAGTTGGGTTAAATACATGATACGTGTGTGTTGCCACACTAGAGTACAAACTAGTTTTTTAAATATATCATTATCTAATAAAATTATTTTCTTATAGTTCGTCATTCTCGCCTGCATCGTCGCCACCGCAAGTGCTGGTTTACTCCCAGCTGCTCCAGTTGCCTACGCTGCTGCGCCAGCTTACCACGCAGCACCTGTTTACCATGCTGCCCCCGTATACCACGCTGCACCTGTTGCGAAATACGCTGTGGCACCCGTCGCTAAAGTCGTCGAAGAATACGATGCGCACCCTCAATACAGCTTCGCTTACGACGTCCAGGACGGCTTAACCGGTGACTCGAAGACACAACACGAATCTCGTGATGGCGATGTTGTCCAAGGCTCTTACTCCGTTGTTGACCCTGATGGCCACAAGCGCACCGTCGAATACACCGCTGATCCTCACAACGGTTTCAACGCTGTCGTGCACAGAGAGCCCATTGCCGTGAAAGCTGTTGCTCCGGTTGCTGCCCCAGTGGTCCACGCCGCACCAGTCGCGTACTCTGCGCCAGTTGTCCACGCTGCCCCAGTAGCCTACTCGGCTCCCGCGTACTACCACCACTAAGTAGCAAATACCAAATAGCTAAGCTGTATTACTTATGAATGCATTATGACGATACGATTATTAAATTATTTTCTACTTTTTTATATTTGCTTTTTATTCCGTTCCGTATTCAATAACTATGTTACAATAATAGATAAAATATTAATAAGTCAATGCCTTTTTTAAACAATTATTATTTATTCATTGTAGTTGTCAATACAATGTCCATTGTGCTTACAATATCGTTGACGTAGTTTCTAGATAACCTTTATCAAATGTTGAACCTTTTGAAACTCCGTCTTTGACTTGTAATTAATTTAAATAAGTCGTGGGAAAGTAGATATGTACGGCTCGACAAGAAACTGACGATAAGTAAGTATAAATAATTTGCAATCATTGCATCACATAAACCCGGTGTAACTACTGACAAATCATCATTACCTATACAGTATGTATAATACAAAGATTACACGAATAGATATTAGCTTTTCAGTATAGAGATTTTTAAGCTCAATTTTCCTAAAGAACACAGTTAACAATTTTCTAAAGTAATACTGGTCTTAGGAGTCTCAGCAATCAGTTTTTATGAATATAGTATAGTTTTTATATGTATATTATATTACATGTTTCTAAGTTAGGAATGAATATTATTAAATTGCTACTTTTTGACAATAGCTTTAGTCACATTGTGATGGAATTCTAACTTACGAACAGTAAGAATTACAATGTTAATATGGTTTGGTATTAAAGATATGTTCCGATTTATTGTGCATATTTTTATTTTATTATAGAATTCCAATTTATAATTTATATATAAAAATACATTAATTATAAATAAATAAATGCTATATCATAATTATGTCAAATAAACCATATCAGCTGATTGAGGTTCTGGAGAAAAATTTTGTTATTTGCCAATTGTATGTAATAGGTATATAATAATATTTTAAAAAAAACGATAAAATAATATAGTCTATAATCAGAATGTCATTTCATGCCAATTTCTCTGTTGATGTCTTTGTCAAAATAGAATGATATCTGTCAACCCTACGTCAAGTAATTGTTTACAGCTACTAACAAGTGCCTAGTTTAACAACAACTACCTAAAATGATCATTTTAAATGAAATTGTGTAAAATAAATAATTGCAGAGATAACACTAAATAAATACGTACAGTAAATCACAGTGCTTAGTTTTATATTAAGAAACAAACGGTTATTCAACATCTGCGTCATTCGAATTATTGAAACTAAATCGCCGGCTCCATCAGATGAAACCCTGTATTAACTCGCCAAATTATAACAATTATAAAAAATGGTATCCACTAGAAGTGTGCGATATAAATTTAGTGAAGGAGAGCGTGTACTATGCTATGAACCTGATCCGACAAAAGCTAAAGTGCTATATGATTCAAAGGTATTTTTTTTAATTTAAGCTTTTACACCATATATTACAATTTTGAAACGAAGAATTTAAAAGTAAAAATTCTCATTGCTATCAACTATATGGTTTCTAATACTCAATTTTATTGACTCTACTTAATTTTATTTAGGTGTTAGAAGTTATAGAAAATAAAGACAAACGTGGAAAGCGTACAGTAGAGTATCTAATCCACTTTCAAGGTTGGAATTCATCCTGGGACCGGTGTGTTAGTGAAGACTTTGTTCTCAAAGATACAGAAGAAAATAGGCAATTACAGAGAGATTTAGCTGAAAAGTCGCAGTTACAATTGTAAGTTAATTTAAAGTTCTCTAACTGTGCCATTGAAGTATGATGTATTATTGAAATTAATTTTATTATTTCAATGGAGACAGAAAATCAAATCATGGTCTAATTATTTTTTTTTTGTTTACAGAGGTGCATATCTATACAGGCGAGAACGCAAAAAAGGTTCTAACACTGGTCCAGGAACAGCTAAACGAGCCAGACATGGATTTAGTGATGATGGTTCCTCCAGTAGTACACAACCTGATGGCAAGAGCTTTATAATTACTTTTTAAGGTAATTTTTTTTGTATACTTATTGGTTGATTTCATGACAGAAGCTGAAACAGCAGCAGATACAGACACATCATCCGGATCAGGGTCAAGTGCACAACGACGGTCTTCGCCTGTCCCAACCCATCCTGTATGTCGAGCACAAATTCCATTACCACCAACACTCAGGTACTTTTTTATTTTTTTAGAATAGAATTTATTAGCTTATATTAATTAGTAAAATTTTTAGGGTATTTTTAAATATTTAATATAGTAAATATTATACATATATCATTTTAGGACTTTTAATGCATGAATTATAAGATAATACTGATGCTGACTGTGGTTTCACCCACTGTATATGTAGCAAGATGAATTATAAGAATTTTATTATAATATAAGATAAATTGTTTTCCTATATGGGATCAGCACTTTAGGCGGGAAATCATATGAACGCCAAGTTTGCACTTAAAATTCGCAAAAAAATGTGGTCAAGTTGTGCCTTAACCAATTTATGTGTTCCATCCTTGTCAAGGGGAGTGCTAACCGTCTCTCCTTTCAATAGACACGATAGAATCTTTCGTAAAGTTGCCTTATATACTTAAATAGCGGGAAATTTTCATAAGCGTGTTTCAGATCATACACCTCTATCTATTCAGTAGTAGTATTTTTTATTTTTCTAAGTGCATTTGAAGACTTTAATAACATATATAAACTATTTAAAATAGTGTATGAGAAAAAATCTTGGTTTATTATAAATTATTATCAATTATTCTTTTTCGAATACCAAGGTTGCTAACAGCGCCATCTAGTGAACTACACGTAAACTATACTCATTGCCGTTTTTATAACTTTTTTCATCAACTTACTGCGACATAAAAATGAATACCTTTTTATAGGAAATCGTTGTTGACAGTTGTATATGTGCATTTTTTTATGATATATCTATAATAAACTAAAAAATTGCTATGGTATCTAAAAGCTAACAAGAATTAATATATTATGTAAAAGTACGTTAAGACTAATGGAGACGAGAGAGAGACGCACACTTCTCACAGAATAATAGAGACATGACAATATTTCAGTAAGCATCTCATTATCATCAGCATCCATTTAATATTTTTTCCCTACTCAACGTTAATAGATGACATAATATACATTTAACACTTTGGCATTTTTTGCAATAGTTGAACATTCAGTTTCATTCCTTGACTTACGTGGTTTATTAGAAATTTCGTATAATGAAATAATATTTGAATATTGACCTATAGAGATCGTTTAACCTTGGACTACCACTTAGTTGTAAAGCGTGGTAAAGTAGCACGGTTACCGGCATCGCCAAGCGCTGCTGAAATCTTGGAGTCTGTTGTGAAGTGGTTTGGACGAGCTGGCGCCTGGAATCCGCCGCGAGGGAAGCACGAACCACCACAGAAACCAGATATACTTGAAGTTTCCGCTAGGTAAACTACATTTGATTTAGCTAAATATCCACAAAACTTATATTAAAGTTATACCGTCTATATCTAATGTCTTATATTTAAAAATAAAATACTTTCATAAAATTCAGAAACTATTTGACCAAATATTATGAAAATATCTGTTTTTCATGGGAAAAGGATTATATGTCACACGGAAGATTTTTTACAGGTTGTCTAATATATATAATATATGTATAGAGGTTTCACTAGTTTTACTTATAAATTTAAAACTAGCTTCTGCCCGCGGCTTCCATTGCTTTCATGACGATTCTGCCTATACTTCCAGTAGTCTATCATATTATATTTAGATAAATTCACTGAACGTACACTCGGTTTGTACTGATTTATAATATGTATAGATATAAAACAGTATCTACTTATAATAATTTTCCGTGCATTATTACTGCATTTTTGTAATATTAACTAAATTTTAATGTTTCCCAAAATAAACATAAGGAAAAGTCCATATCACTGTTTACAAATTCTATAAATTTACATACAGTGTGTGTTTTTGGAAATATCATGTTATGATTTTTTCCGACGTCCATTTTAAGAGTTTTATACCAAAACTAGCTTCTGCCAGCGGCTTCGCTCGTGTTTATTTAGATTTTTAAATTTTATTGGACTTTCAGTAAGGATCCCTATTCTTTTTTTAATATAATAAAGCCTTCCTCGATAAATGTACTATCCAACACTGAAAGAATGTTTCAATACGAATCAGCAGTACCTGAGATTAGCGAGTTCAAACAAACAAACAAACTCCAAATTTATAATATTAGTATAGATTAGAAAAAATAGTTTTCTCATTGTTGTGCTACGATTTTAAGTTTTCACTTTCGCTAGTTTTTAAAATCTCCCATGTTTTTTATATTCATATCGGGTGAAATCAAATATTGTATGTTGATATCGTGAAAGTATACAGAACGATAAACAATTCGGCAGAAAGTATCGTGGTAAACCCATAAGGTCGGAACGCATTGCGGATGCCAACCGCGCTCTCCAACGCTGCAATAACTAGAATCTGTGACACATTTACAAAACATGACCTGAATGTAAAGGGACTATTTTAACAATCGCTGAAATATTACTTTATGCAATATCATTTTTTGGACATACATATTTAAGACACGTACCTAATACTTTTCGTGTTGTAAGACATTTCTAACTCTCTTCTTGCTGCAACTGCAACTATGAAAGTGAGTAATTAAAAAAAAAAAGATGTTACCAGACTGAAAGGCGGATTTTAGATAACTAGGTGTACCTCATGGTTTCTCACCCGTGTCTTTTATATAATAAATAAAAAAATTCTCGTGTCACAATGCTTGTTGTTGTATTCTTTCGAAACGGCTTATCCGATTCGTATGAAATTTTATATGCGTTTTCGGCAGGTCTGAGAATCGTCTGTAAACTATTTTTCATGCCCCTAAGTGATAAACTTGATCCACCTCTAACTTATTTTTTGTAGTATTTTTTTTTATATCGTATGTAAAATACATAGAACCCTAAATTTCCACCCCTCTATCACCAACCCCCAATAAATATGATTTCGCCTGCGATGTTTTTATATCTACATGGTAATGAAAAAGTAATGTTTTTTACTTTATCGAGACAAAAGCCATAAGATGTCTCATAAACTCCTAAACCACATGAGCAACATTTTGCTTAACTCGAAGTCTAATTGTTTTTTTTAACAATAGGTTAAATTTAGTCCGAGAGGTTGCGGACGGTCTGCGTGTATATTTCGACTTTATATTCCGTGGACACATACTCTACAAACAAGAAATGGCGCAGTATCACGAGATGTGTGGACAATACACTAACTTGTAAGTTACTATGAACCAAGTACCTATGATAGTTTAAAGAAAAAATAATTCGTCATATTCGGTCCTTTAGCTTTATTCACATCGATGCAATTATTTTCTATTTTATTTTAAAAAGTTAATACTGTGATGAATGTTCTGAAAGGCTGATGAATTACATATGTATACTAATAATGAGAGAGCATAATAATAAAGTTTATAATTCATGAATAAGTAGATTTTAATAACTTAATTCTACGTTTTTATACGAATGACAGTCCAGCAGATACTAACACGGAAGGAGAAGACCAAGAATATCAGTCCCCTGATGATGATGAGGACGACGATATGAAGAGCCCACGGATGCAGGAATACGCACATCTTCCACCAGACCCTGAATATGATCAAGACGACGGTACACCACACTGTTTACCTGCTTAAAATATTCTATAAGGAATTTAAGAATCATTTGAGCGAATTCTAATGTACAATATCAGAAAATAACAAAGGTTTTAATTTTTCCAGACAAAGATTTAATCAAAATAATCAAATTTCTCAAAATCAGTCCAATTATATATACGAATGTAATGTTTGTTTCGTTTACAGAACCATTGGTAAGAAGAGACCGGCTTATAAAAGTAGATATTAAAGTAGAACATATAGAAGTGAAACAGGAGCCGTCAGATGGCGAACCCATCGCAGGACCTTCGCACCAATACGAGATTTATCTAGGCAAAACAGATAAACCCATCAAGACAGAAAAGCCCGATAAATCTGATAAACCTCTCAGAGCTGAAAAAAGCGATGCAGTGGACAGACACGATAGATCCGACAAAAATGACAGACCCATTAAAATTGAAAAGCTTGACAAAATTGATAGGCATGACAGACATGAAAAAGCTGACAAAACACCAAAAATTGAGAAAAATGACAAAACGGAGAGACAAGATAGAATTAGTAAGCACGACGATAATGAGAAGTGCGATAAAAATGACAAAATAGATAAAACTGACAAGATTGACAAAAGCGATAGAACAGACAAGACTGAAGCAAATGACAGGCATGAAAAAACTGACAAAGTTGATAGGGGTGACAGAACACATAAAACTGAAGAATGGAAGCCAGCTTCTGTTGCAAGACGGTAGGTACTTCAAAGATGAGTAGATTATGAAATACCTGCTTTAAGTGTATGCCGCGTATACTTGAAAATTAGTCGAAAATATATAAAAAATCCATGAAACTTGCTTTAAGCAATGAAAAATTTTCAATTCGGGATAACTTCCTTATATTTTTAAAACATATAGCTGTTTACGATATCAGGTTGCGTTCCCACAAGTCTGCAGTGTCTCAGTCCGAGAATGAAGAGCCAGTTCCTTCCACGTCCACTGCCGATCCGCCAATGAAAACTTTTGAAACACAATCATCAAGGTACCAAATTTTTTATTAATAAATTGCAAGCATATGCGTAACTTTGTTTAATGAAATTAAAATGAGATAGAAATGCAAAACCCATAGGAATATTATTTAAAATAATTGACGTACAACTTCTAATGCATAATCGAGAATAAAAAATAAATTATGAATTTTATAATAGTTATAAATTATTCGAAAGCTTTAATTTCATTCATTTTTCTTCTACTTTCTTAGGTGCAAAAACTAAGTGTACCTTAATGAATAATTTAAATTATAAACAAATTTTTAAAGTTTTTATTCAAAATTGTCTTCAATTTTGGCTTATAGTGTGGGCAGCAGCGGTTCTTCGACTAGTGATTACCGCGGCGGTGAGGGAGAGGACGGTGATAGAGGAAGACATTTGACAGGCTTCAAACCTTCTACGTCCACACGCACACCGCTTTCATTGTTAATGGAAAAGGTATACGAGTGAATTATTCAAGTGGGCCTAGATAGCCAAATCCCAATTCCAATGAAACTGAAAAATAACGTCAAGTGCTGAAAGGAGTCTCGTCACAATTTTGATGTGAGAAATTAATAATACCAGCCTGGAATCGAACCCATTGATTTTGAAAAGACATTGTATTAATGCACCATTTGAGGTGTGGCTAATAAAAAACGAATTCTAGAGTGTTATGATATACGATAAACTTGAAGAAAATGTTGGAAAACATTTAAATAGCTATTATTATAGCAATTTTTCCTTATTTATTATTTATCCTGCATCATTTTATTACCAATTGCTAATTAAATGTGGCTGCTATTTAAAACAATACATCGTCACGATCTATTTAAAAACAATTGTACCTTAAACAACATGGATGTTTTTTACTTAAAAATATGGGTTTTTGTTTCAAGCATATGATTAATATCCCGTTGTGGACTAAGTTCATTTTGATTATTCAAAATTTCATAGTCTAAACTGAAATTTTATTTATTGCACTTCATAATGTTCTCGTATCACACAAAAATACTTCCTTTGTATATCCCTCCTGAGGTGGTCAGCCATATCCACAAACATGGCGACTGCTATTGTGTTGGCCAGAACTGCCCGTTATTTTTTAAAGGCACGTAAAGCCAATAACAGAAAAAGCCCTTTTATGTTGTTGCAATTTCGTTGTAGGTAGCGAAATTCGAGTTAATACCTCGCGAAGGTACCGAACATCTTCCCTGTAGAGTATATGGCGCGATACACTTAGCCAGACTATTCGGTATGTATTTTTTTAATAATTGTGTTAATTTGTAGCATTGTAAGTTGCAAACCACTTGTAAGTGGCTAGACATGAAATTGTTACTCATTTGTATATACTAACTAGCTGACCCAGCAAACGTTGTTTTGCACATAAAAAATTGGGATTTGTGTGTATTTTTATATGCTGTAAGAAATAAAAACAAAAAAAATGTCTAAATAATAAATAAAGATAGGGGTGGACCACTCTCATCATTTTGGGGGATGGAAAATGGATGTTATCCGATTCTCAAACTTACTGAACATGCATGTAAAATTTCATAAAAATCGATCGAGTCGTTTCGGAATAGTTCAATTACGCACACCGTGACACGAGGATTTTATTACCTATCTTTTATAAAATCTATTAATATATTTTAATATATAACTTTTCTTTCAGTGATTTTACCGATTTTCTTAAATGCTACACAGATGCCAGACATGAAATTAAAATTGATTCTGAAATATGTTGACATTTTTGTTCAGTAAGTAACGATTTATAACTTTAAACATTATTGAGTTGCAGTTGTATTATAATAACTGTGAAATAATTTTCACAGGTATCTTGATGAACACAGCGAATGGTTTGGAGAAAATTTCTATGTGCCTAACAACTTTGTCCAGTCAAATTAAAATAAGTGATAAAGAACTGCAACATACTTTTATTTTCTATCCAATTTATAATTTTAGTTTAGATTTTATAAACAAAAATTGTTATAATGTCTTCGCTTATATCTATGTTCTAGAGGCAATCTAAATAATATTTTTTTTAAAATAACAATAATCTTCATCGAGTTTCGAATGTAAATAGTATTCAATAAAACAGGTGTAAATAATAAGAAAACATTGAATATCTTGTATGAAAAATGTATTTTATTTTTGTATCAAAAATAATTGTAATTCTAAAACACATTCCATTCAACTTTAATAACAAGAACAAATCAATAGTTTACAGGAATCAAAACACTTTTTTTTTGTAACAATTTAAAATTAACCTTCCAAACAAGTAAACTGAATTACTTAGATTCAGTATTTTAATTTAAGAAATAATTTTAACATGTTGACACTTCCACATTATAAGAAATCAGTACAGGACATTGAAAACGTCATATTTCTAAAAGATAATTAAAGAAAAATACTTAATTCCTGCTTTATCAGTCACACCTGATTCCAGGCCTGGTGCATTAAAGATTCTTTATGAAGGCTTTGTATTTTTTTATTCAATACAAATTAACTAACAAGCCTTATCAAAAATTATGAACAAACCTTTACTGATAAAAATGGCATTTAAAGAGATACATTGCTCTTTTAATAATTTGAATCAAATCTATGATAGATGTTATTATATGAAATTTGAGTCATAGAACCTATGAGGCATCGATGTGTTTAGTAACAATGAGATTAAAAAAATTGTAAAAAACTGCAGCAACATATCCACTATAATATGTTGCCGTACCGAACAAACATACACATTTTGTTTCGAATCACCATTTTCCAAAAAAAAATCTTAATTTCTCAGAAACACAATTATTTGTAAATGACATTTCCTTCATTTGTTCATATCCATCGTTATGCCTATAGAACTGGAAAATAAAGTATTATAATGTACAATCTGATGTATAGATGGTACTAGCAATGTTGAAGACGGTGTATGACACGTCGGTATTCCTCTTCCAACGCGAGATATTGTCCGGACAGACGATTGTGAGTCTCACTTTCACCTATAGTACTTATCGAAGCCGCATACTCTTCTGGCTTCAAAACTTTTTGCAACTTTTTCATTTCTAACTTCTTTTTCTGTAAATCAAAATATATACATATATAGTTGTTTACGAAAAAATCTTGTTTGTCTGTCTTTTTGCTTTTGCTATGTCAATACAGATGGCCCAATATTGATAAAAATTTAATTCAATATGATTGTGATGTTATAAGGAATACAAAATCATTAAAACTTATAAAACTATTAGTCTATTGTAAAAGCAAGTGCTGGAATTTGTAAAGTAAATATGAATCTATTTTTAAATGCAATCAAATGAAACCTTAGGGTATACAAATAGTTGAACGAATTTTTATTTGATATAGGTGCAAAAAAAAGTTTAACTTCTCTAATAAAGTTTTGAAATTGAAAATGTTTTACTGTGAAATTAGAAGTTTTAATAGTGTGATATTTACCTGAAAAGGTGCATTGAGCCTGTTCTTTACATCTAATCTGTACTGTAAGTAGGCATTCTTGTCTGATGTGTTGGTGTTTTTTAAGCGAAGTATTTCATAGATGCGACGGGTCTGCCTTTTGTTTATTTTAAATTTACTACGCGCCTGATTCACCATTTCTGGTGAAAATCTGTAAGTTATTAAAATAATATATAAGTAATATCAGTAAAATTTTATCTATTTACAAGATGTTATTTAAAACTTCAAAATGATCTTATATTTATTTTCTTGATAATAAAAAATAATCAAACCCTTCAAAAAGTTTATCCGGTTGAAAAGCGGGTAGCTTTTCACAATTTTTGGAATCCACGTAATCTCTAATTCTCTGGAAGTCTTCAGATGGATCTTCAACTGTGATATCCAATACTTCCGGCATTATGATAAAGTGAGAATAAATTGCCTAAAATAAAAAAATAATTCGACATTTTCATTCATAAAGCAGAATAATTGCCCAATAATAAATTATAAAATATTTTATTGACAAAGAGAAACAAAGAAGGCCTATAACTTCTGATGTGCAGACATTCTCAACTTTTTTCAAATCTCAGCTTACTTGTCAATGATAAGTATTAAAAGATCCTGCATGGATATTGATACAGTATAGTAATAGGTTTACCTGAATTAGATGGGCACAAAGGCCAAGCTTCCTGAATGGTGGCAGTGTCAGCACTTGCGAGATGCGTGGGCGCAGATGACATGGATATGCATAGTATCGATACACTGTTGCATATGAAGCGGTTGCATATCGGCTGCCTCCCTCACTAGTTTGGAACTTCTCAAATCTGAAAATTGATAGTATACTATCAGACAGTAAGCTCCCTAGAAGCTATTTTTGTTTAATGTAATACTTTTTTTTTAAATTGTTATAAATTTTAATCAGTGATA
>JAOSYY010000001.1:10737191-10755920 GCA_025727935.1 Hebomoia glaucippe | reverse complement strand
AGATCTAAGACAAAGTAATGGTTGGAAAGCTGAAGAAAAAGAAATTCTTTAAATGTATGTTTTACAGGAGATTACAAAAGCATACATAAAGAAAAATTGTCAATATAATTATCTCATACTATCTTTTGTAAAAAAAATAGAACTTATTTATAAATACATTAAAATACTCATTTAACTATGGAAGGAAATATACACACTTACACTGTAAAAAATGTCCACTGGTCATCATCCACATCAATAAAAGAAGCAGCATCAACATACCATAATAAAAATGTCTGTAATCTCTTATGATAGTCTAAGAAGCCAGGCGTGGATGTCTCACAATAGTATACTTCAAATGTTCTTTTTTTCCCACCATCATCTAAATAAATTATAGTAATAAAGTTTAATGAAGCTGAATTGAGTACTCTTTTCTAAAGTATTCGGAAATAAATAGTGAAAACAACCACAATACTAGAAAGTCAAATCAATATACACTGTACTATTAAGTAATTTATGTTTCAAAAAATAAAAATTACCCACTTGGTTCTGTACAGAATGAATGAAGAAGTTTTCCATGAGGTTTAAATGAGTTTTCCTTTTCTAACATGGTAACAAACTGATCTAAATTAGTAATGTATCCTGGTGCCAGCACCTTTTTCAATTCACCCTCTACATCATCTGCCTTTAATCCTCCAGACAATTTTGGATCAATCTGTTTTGAAATTGTGATACTTTTATTTTTAAATATTCAGAAAACACACAACAAACTTAAACAAACTAGGCTCACAATAATTTGTGTATAACCCAAAAAATAAAGACATACCTTATCTGAATACGATATTCCTAGATATGTTAGTAGACTACCTGCACTGTAATATAACTTTACTTTGAGATTTGTATATCCGAAAATGTTTTCATTCTCCCCAAATATCTGATGGCACATATCTGGGGCAAAACTGGTCTCATCATTATCAATATCTTTAGAAGATCGGACTGTAATAGGATAACATTTAGGTTACCAACGAACATTTGTCATACTCAGAAGGTGAGAAAAACATAATATGTTTGACTTACCTAATTTAAATTCGACTACATCATTCCCATCCACAACTAAATGCTCCAAAACTTCCGTCATGGTTAATTGATATACTAAAAATACTGCTAGTTTAAGTTTTACTCATTCCCGCGCAAATAATCTAGTTAAACCGCTTCAAAAGGTTAAAATATATTTCTTCACTTAATGATATTTTTTAGTTCAACAAGAAATAGAAAGTTATTAGAGCAAGTAATAATCGTTCATATTTTATGAATATGATTTACAAATTAAATCCGAAATCGAAAAACTTCTTTTTACTTTTTAAGTTCACGGTTACAATAGTGTTATTATTGGTTATTATACTCAAAACTGCAGCTTACTCGTAATATCTATCACAGACTAATTCGATGCTTTACTTTTTAGCGAATTTCGTCGTATATTTATATGAATACTTGCATTGTCCTCATTTATTATCTTTATCGTGTAATTTATTAGTTACCAAGACGCATATATTTAGCTATAATTATTTAGAGAATATGTAAAAATTGTCGCGAAAAATTATAAGGTTTGTGATTTATCATCCAATCACTATTGTTCGTGACTTTCTTGTTGGTAGACTTTATTAGATCTGTGAAAATGATGATGAAAATTATGAATGTTGGCAACACTTGTCATTATGTGACGTCATTATGGTCTGGTTGGGTTAGGTTTGATTGGAAATTTTTGTTAAAAATCTTGTATTTTATTATATTAGATGTTGTGCTACTTAATTTAGATTAGTAATATAAATACCTCATAAAGTAGCGGTAATATTAGTGCCAAGATTTTTTTGTCTCGGCGACGTTTCTTGGCGAAAATGAATCGCCATGAAGGTGGGTAATGATAATCAAAATTGTACTATGCTTTTGTCACAGAATTTTCTTTACGAAATTTGTAAACAGACTACCTTAATTATTTTTAATGAAAACTCGCTATACGTAAATTTTACATTTATATTAAAATGTAATTCATTGTGATTTGCAACTTTTAGGAGTCAGCTGTGATTCTTGTTTGAAAAATAACTTTAGAGGACGACGATACAAATGTTTGATTTGCATCGATTACGACTTGTGTGCAGCCTGCTATGAGTCTGGCGCTACCACAAATCAACATACAACAGAGCATCCAATGCAGTGTATACTTTCCAGAAGTGATTTTGGTAAGAATTATTTTATTAATGATGAATCAACTTGGCCTAGATTATCTAAGAACCGCTTGTATCTTTTTTTACGTCATATTTAATATGAACTAGGTTAAAGGATTGTTTTTTCATGTTCCAGATCTATTAAATTGTATAAACAAAATCATAATATTATGAATATATAATTGCATACTATAATGTATAGTCTAATAGATCTATTTAACTTGACTATACTGAGTGAAACCATAATATGTATAAAAGTGTGTATTTTTCTTGTAGTCAGATAATTGAATTAGGTTGTAGTTTAAGAGAACTTGCAATGATAAGGCAGAATCAATACTTTGACTTTATAAGGAGATATTATATATAAAGTTTTATATTAAACATAAATGGTGACATTCAAAGATAATATGCCTTCATCACATTTTCAAGAGATATTCAGAAATGTCATGGAAGTAAACACTGTATTAATCATTGCTTCTTAATAAGACCAATTTGATGTTTTATTAATAAATAAAGATTATTAAAACAACAAGGATTACAAATTCAAGTATTTAAACCTGTTATAAATATTGTTACTAATTAAACTTAAATAAATATAATATATTCCTTTATGATTTTATTTAAAATCTTTATTATTGGACATCAAAATTGTTATTAATCAATTTGTAATATTTTTAAACGCAAGTAACATGTATGCTGTAGATCTCTATTATGGTGGAGAGACTTTGGCATTGGAGCAACCTCAAGCTTACACATGTCCATTTTGCAATAGAATGGGTTTCACCGACACAGGATTAATGGAACATGTCACTTCAGATCATGCTGATACAACTTTGGCTGTAAGTTACTTTAACATTATGAAAGATCTTTTTTTCTACTTTCTGTGTTTTGTTATGTTCAAAATCTAATCTTCTTAAAAAATTTGATCACACATGTATAAAATATTATGTGAAAATGAAACTCAATTACAATTATGCCTATCATTTTTTTTCAGAATATTTAATAGTCATAATAACTTTGTTTTCAACATCTTTAGGCTTTGCTTATTTAATTATAAAATATTTATTCATCAAGTGTTTTTGCACTTGTACTAAAAAGCTGTATAAGAGCTATAGTAGCCAGCAATAACTTTTTACGTAAACACCTCTTACTGTTATATTCTATTTATATATTATTAAACAATATGTTTAAGGTTGTGTGTCCAGTATGTGCTTCAATGCCAGGTGGGGAACCGAATTTTGTGACTGATGACTTTGCTGGTCATCTCACTCTCGAACACCGAAGTGGACCTAGGGATCTTATATCTTTTCTCATATCCTTTTTAAACATTATATAGTTTTACAACAATTTCAATTGAAAAATTTTACATAGATAACTGCATGTTACTTATATCCACATTGAATACTGAAAGTTGGCATGGATAGCCTAAAATTATGTAGCCTGTAGGGGCGTCTTGAGCCAGATTTTGAACTATGGAATTGTATGAATACTCCGAACTAGGAATTGAACCCATAGGGATAAAAAAACACTGTATTGTGTCTACCAAAGAACAAATTCTGGAAAGAACTGTATAAGTGCACTCAGAAGAGTGAATTATGGTGATAAAAATTACTATACAGTCTTCTATATCTATTTTAAATAATCTCCTTAACACACAAACACGATGAGCCAAGTGGCATTAGACATGGCGGTGTGCGTCGTATGCCTCCTTCTGGGCGTGGAGTCACTCGCCCTAGACGTACGAATATGCAATTCAGGTAATTAAAATTTCGTATACTTCGGTATTTTAATTTATAGAATGATTACTCACATCCAATAGCTTTATAAATACAGAAATAAGTTGTAGTTCGATCATTATGCTTTCATGACAATGAAAACGGGTGCACTGCGTGTGCAGGCATGACACTATTCAAGATTGTTGATTATCATTTCAAGACTATTACAAAATCATTACAGTAGCGGCGGTATTTCGTCCCTATCACCGTCATCCCGTGACGCAGTCGTTGACCCAATTGCCGAGTTACTCTCCCAGTTATCTGGGGTACGGCGCGGGGCGGGTCAACCCAACACTCCTAGCCAACTGCAACAGTTGCAAATGCAGCTACAGCTTGAAAGACAACAGCATGTGAGTATATACACTACAAAATTGCAGTATTTCATAACTGTGCCATATTATTTACTTCGTGAATCTGTGCACCATATGATATTGTGTATATCATTCTAGGCCGCCCGACAGCAACTGGAGCGGCTTCCCCGTCGACCAACTGTCGCATCTTCTAGCGCAAGCAACTCTGCACCCCCTGCCGCCGTCGCACCCGCAACACAACCGCAGCCCGCAGACACCAGTGACTCACAGTTTCTTCTTGCCGGCTTTTTAGGTAATTGCAGTGGGTTTTTCAGTCAATACAATCTCACATTGATCTATTAATTTTCTAAACTATTTAATAAGTTTCACCAGAATTATGTGATACACTAAAATAATATTAAGCTTGAATGTTTTAACATCCCTTTTATTCATTTGCAATACACATTTCGCACAACACGTCATACACGTTCCAGGTGCGACAGAAGGTGCGGAGAGTGCGGAAGCGGAATGCCGTGCGGCACTACTACGCGGACTGCTGCTTGCGTCGCTGGGCCGCGTACCACCTCCTGCCCCGGCGCCCGCTGCCCGCCCCTTACCACCTCGCCCGGCACCCACGCCTGCCTCCGCGCCTCCCCCAGACACCGTGCCCGCACCACCTCCAGACCAACCGCGAGCTCATCCCGCGCAGCCTGTGCCGCGTGCCAAGCCGCAACCACGCACAAAGGTATGACAACTAAAAAAAAGACAAATGTATTAAAATTAAAACTGTCAGCTACATAGTTTTACATTTGGGAAGGAATAAAGGCCGTCTTACATAGTGAATCTAAAATGTATTTAGACCATTAATGTCAATAATAAACATCATAAGTGGCATCAATATATGCACCATTAATATTAGTCTTGACGCGACACCTAGGAGGCTGCGGCGCGCGCGCACGGCGCCGCCCGACAAATGCCCGAGGGCAGGTAGGACTGCGAGCGGCCGCCGCGCGCCCGCCCAGCGCCGCCGCAACCGCCCCGCGCCCGCGCCCGCCCACTGCACTAGACACCAAGATAATCTGGCCACCAGATCACCCATGTTGTCTGGTTAAGAAACACAACCAGACCATCTGGCTACTCGGCCAGTAAATTGAGGGAAGATGGAAAAATTGTCTATGACTCATAAATGACAAATCTCGTATTGCACTCTTGTTGTATAACTATTGTTAACATTCACAGTAGCTTCCTCTGAATTATGTGTAACCGCGAGAGAGACATTGCAACGTACAGTTCTAAAATATAAGCAAATCTCACTCGCAATCGACTTTACATAGTTGAGTTGTGCCGTGTCGTGGCGCGACGCGAACATTCTAAGTGGTTACGGTTCAGTGATCGCCACAGGGAATCCACAACATATCAAGTGTTGTGGTAAAAATTGCCAGTAATTCATATTATTATAAATACTATACGAAGCTTAAATGGTAATGTTAATTACTGTTATACAAAATGTTTGCATTATTAAATTTATGTGCAGCAAAATCCGTCGTAGGAAAAATATTGACTTTGGAAAAGTGAATTCAGTAATGTTACACTAAGTCTTTGTATTGGCAGTTCACTAAAAATATGCTATTATATAAATGATTTTCTTTCTACGGTCAAATATTATTTATTTTTCAAGCGCAGTTTGACACTTGCGTTAACTAAGAACCCGTGGATAGAAATTGTTTAAAGTAATTATGATAATATGGGATTCAGTGTGTTATACATATGGGATACATCGAGGAACCTCCCCTCGAAATTCTAGTAAGAGCTAGGTTCCATGAAGGCCGAGTCGGGTGGGGTCGAGCCCCCTGAGAGTGTCGGTAGGTCCAGGGCCACCGCAACCACCGCTCGCAGGGCGACACGAGTGCACCCGCGGGGCGACACGAGTCCGTTGTAAATAGGAAGTTGCTAGGAGTCACGGGTGAGACCGGTGACGCGTCTACCGGATTCTACTTTGTTGTTTTTTGCTAACACTTATTAGTGAACGCTTCATTATGTTCGTTTTGTTGGCTTTCGAAATATCAGTGTGATTTCCTTTATTATAGAGTAAATAGTTATGGAATGTTTTAATCGATTAATAAATAAGACGGCGAACATTAGGTACGGTCATGTTATTAAAACAAGTGGGAGGAGTCTTTTTACACATTCGATTTACGGGAACGCTTTTGTATATAAAACACTGATGAAAACCGACTGCAGTATTTTATCTTTCTCTTATGGGTTATAAATATTCATATAATTATTGTAATTAGAAGTAAAAATAGATGTATTTTTATAACAGCAAAGTTCAAGCATCGCTAATTTCACTCTGACTCCTCTCTTAATTAATATATTATAATTAAACAGAATGTGAAACTACTTACACTTAAATTGTCACTAGCTATGAAAGTGCTTATTAGTTTGATCATTATACTCCAACATTACAAAATGTTTGTATGTACCCTAATTAAATTCTATAATATTATTGAATGTATTTTTATTTAATCCTTACCTAATTTTTGGTACCATTATATGACACGTATTTGTCACTTGTTCATAATTGTTACTGGCACAGTAATGTGAATACTTACTTAATCGTAAGTTATTTTACTAACTGCTAGTTTTAATAAATCCTTATTACTATTTAAAGCTAAGATTTAATAGATATATCATAATTTATATTATTTATGTTGATAGTTGTTATAGTATATAAAACAAAAAATCGTAACATGTTAATGTTCAGTTAAGTAACGTTAAAAACCTTATGTAATTAGTTGGTATTTTTTTACTAACTTTAGCGAAACTTAGATAACATGAAAACTTTTCCTATTGTTATGATTTAAAGACATTATTTTAAGCTTTCATATCAAAGAAAAGAACAAAGACAATTATTTTTAATTAGTGAGGGGGAATCACGTCCCATCATTAGTCGTGATTTATGGCGTACGGAAGGCTTGAGTCAGCTATTCGCCAATTCGGCATACAATTTTTAAATATTCCACTGTCCCACATGCCTCCATGTTTCAGTAATACATCTTTTTGTCCTACAAAACTTACTAAGAACGTAAGGTGTTCTAAACACTAAGAAGTGGTTAATACGCCGATGCGCACTAGATTATTATCATCAATATTTTGAATGTCTGATAGTTTGTTTACATTCTTTATCTCGTTCAGATGACCTTGTCGTATTTAGCAAAAAATCTTTTTATTCCTACCATACATTTCCCGTACACAATTATATAAATATTGGTCATTCAGCGTATAGTCTGTGACTTGTCGGCATTTATCATCTTAAACTTGTTGAATAGACAATCAGACGATGAGAAAAGATCTGTGGTGCTATTATAGGAGTTGTCAGTAAAGAATTTTACATTATTTTGGCATAATTGTAAACAACGCTTTACTGTTTTACTACAAGATATATTAATATCTGATTATAATTATTTTGAGGCTATTTTAGTTTTAAAACTATGGCAGATTCGACAATAGGTGACATTTCCAAAATGAAGGTTGTGGAGTTACGAAAGGAATTAAAAGCGCGTGGGTTATCTTACGCCGGCGACAAGGCTGAACTCGTAGCCAGACTTCAAGCTGCGACTACACCAGACGAACACGCTGATATTAACTTAGATTCTGATGACTTGGACTCCGAGGGAGTACTGGATGACGAAGATGATAAGACTCATAACGATATCTTGGAAGACAGTGCTGTTGACACGCTAAATGAAGAATTAGCCCTCGAAGACAACGCACCGGAAAAATTACACGTGGAAACTAAACCACAACGCACGCTGAAAAGAAAACTTACAACAGAAACTCAAAAAGAACAATCACTTGAAAATAAAGAGCTGGGTTCAAAGAAAATAGTCCTTAATCGGACTATTTCTATGACATCATCAAAACCAACTGAAAAAAAGGAAGATGAACCGAAGGACACACCTCCTATTGCATCTGAAAGCAATAAAATAAAGATAACATCAGATGTTGACTTGAAAACACGGTTAGAAATGAGAGCAAAGCGATTTGGACTCCCTGTTAAAGTATCAGAAGATGAAAGGAAGGAGGCTCGAAAGCAAAGGTTTGGTAACACAAATAATTCAAGTAATGTTTCAAAGGTAACTATACCTGGAACACTTTCAGATAATCTAGAAAAACTCAAGAAAAGAGCTGAAAGATTTGGGCAATCTGTGTCTTCACTTATGACTGATATTGAGAAGAAAGAAAAATTGGAGAAGAGGAAGGCTAAGTTCAGTACTGTAAAATAATTTATAAAAACAATAGCTGTAAAGTTATAGTTTAATAAGTAATACTGATAAAATTATTAAATATTTTAAGTATATATAAATACATCAAATAATATGAAAATTAATAAAGGTACATAAGACTTGGTACAAATTTTATTCAGGAACAATATATAATTTTACTTTTTAGTAGAAAACTAGATTTTCTGTGTTCATGCCCCGTTAGTTATTCATGAATATTCAAATTTACTTCCATGCTTAGGTAGGTAAATCACAAAAAGGCAGTTCTTTTAAATCTTCAGCATCAAAATCTACTTTTGTGGAATTCTGTGTCACTAATTTTGGATAATCTTGCGGTATGTTAATAGAAAAGTTCATATAAGGTTTTCTATGTAAAGTAGCCCAGCGAAGAGCCACATCCTTGTGAAGTGCTTTTCTAAATCCCATACAATGCATATGTTTTAATTTTTCATACTTAATTCTTGTATAACCTATACAGGCTAAAGTATATTGCCAACATTTCATTAATTTACAATTAGCACCTACATGTTTAGAATCTGGTGTGCTTATTATAAGGAGTCCTTCGGGCTTTAATAATTCATAAGCATTTTCACATGCTCTTATTCTTAAGTCACTACTGGGTATGTATTCAAGAAGAAAACAGAATGTGATAACATCAAATGAGTCCATTTCTAATTGTTGCACAATATTGTCTTTAATAATTGTTTCTTGTCCTATATTTACTTTTAAAAAGTCACATTTTTTTACATAATTATTAGCAGGACATAAATCAATTGCAAGGACATTAAATAAATTATATTGTTTAAATGGATTGTAGCAGCTACCAACATCTAGTAGCAAGAGTGGATCGGAGAATGGCTCAAAACTATTTAAAGAAAGATTAAGTTTAGTGCTTATTTCTATATCTCTCTCACGGTATTTAAAATATCTTTTTTTCACGAAGTAATCATTGCATAGATCAAATGACCAATTGATACGAGAGAAAGCTGGACTAGTCTCATTTGAACAATTTTCTTCCCAATGTGTTGTAGCTAACTTTTGCATATATTCCGAATACATCAATAATGTTTCATCATTTTGACAATGCAATTTCCATGCAGCATGTGCTCCAATTTCAGTGGCTTTTAATCTTAAGTTTGCATGAACGCGTTTTACATACAAGGCTAATTCTTTATGTTCATCACTGGCCATAATTCATTAACATATGTTATTTCTTCTCCGTGGTTATAAAATGAATGTGCCATATAAAATTATAAGCAGCTGAACGTTGAACCTCCACCTTTTTTTAAGTCAGTTAATTAAACAAATAAACATGTGTGTACATAACTACATACAATATATACGAACAAACAGAATTTCTCTGTTCTGTTCTGGGGCTTGTAACTGCAGTACAACAGACTATTACCTTACATAACAAGATCTAGATTATCACCGTGTGTAGAGTATTCCAGTGTATCATTCGTAGCCTAATAAAATTACTAAATAAATTATTGCTTTAAAATCAAAACCAAGCAATTGTCGTTTAAATTTTACTTTTAAACATTAAGCGATTTTTATTGTTTCTTATATTAATTAAAAATGCTTCTTTAAATTTCTTATTATATCAAAAAAATGTTTTGGATTGACACGCATCGTATAAATTACTAAATCTTTTAGATTATAAAGGCTGTCTAATATATAAATATAGGTATAATGGGTAAATCTAATGTATTCTGTGGTTTAAATAACTAAATCGAATGTCATTAATTATTGATAACATTAAGGTTGTCAATAATTATTTGTCAGTTGTCATATATCTAATAAAAATAAACAATTAACAGTAATCCACCGGGCGCCGACGCCAAGAACAAAGTTGTTATTTAGAGTTGTATCTTTAAATTGTAAAATGGACGTTATAGATTTTGATCAAATTATTGAAGTATGGATTCGAGAAAATGATGTTACTACCATGCCTCTACCTGAAATTGAACTTGAACCACATTTACTTATTTCTAAAGTGGGAATTTTTGGTTTTTGTGATAAGTTTATATATATTACCCCCCCCTGCTGATAATTTTATATTCAACAGGTTCGAAAACATTATATGGAGCATATTATAAAATTATTGGCGTTTAATTACGAGAGTAATCAAAAATTAGTGAATAAAAATATCTACCTTCCAAGTGCCATTTGGCGATGTGCGAAAAATATAGAGATGTCTGCGGCTCAGAGCTGTATGGTGGTCCAATTATACAGACGAAATCTGGTCCCTGTGGTAAGTAAGGTTTTCTGACAATGTAGCTTAGCAGTAATAAATTTTTACACTCTTATTGCATTATTGTAACAAAATTCATAACTACCTACATTGTGTATTAAATTATATTCCTAGTTTTATTAATGATTGCTCTTTATTGTGGAATTTTATTTTTTTTTAAAGTAAATTTATCATGCAGATAAATCAATTAAAAGAAGATACTAACAAGGGGAAATTAAACAAAATGTTATTTGAATATCTCAATAAACCACCAAAGAATGATAAGAAGACCCAGACATCTCTGATCATGGGTAAAGATTGTAATTGTGTCTGTACTTGTAATCAGAGAAAGAAAGTTTGTAAAGAAAGGTTGCCTTCCCCCAAAAGTAGCTTTACATTAGGTAAAGACAGTCTTAATGACATGAAAAATAGTGAGGTAAGCAAACTTGGGCCTTGCTCTAATAATACAAATGTAAAACAGAATATTTCATTGTCACAAGAATCCCAAGATGCAGATGAGGTAATGCAACAATTAGAGAAACTTTTTGAAGGTGGTTCAAATGATGATGACATATTTGATGGAGTTTTCTCCGATTCACTTATTGAAAATGTCAGACAAACACAGAATGACCAATCAAATGAAATTAATAACATAGGCAGAAATTCTATCTTAGAAGAACATGCGGCCCAAATTAAATCTCTAGATGAAAGACTGGCATCTTTGACAGGAGTTTTAGCACAAAAACCAACTGTTCTTAATGCAAAACCAGAAACCAAGATTAGAAAGCCATCAAATAAGTGGCTATGTGAAGAATACTTTTTGAAAGTTAAACTTTTTGAACTACTTGATCAGCTCCGAGACTGTAATAGAGCAAAACTTTCTAGGGTAACATATCTCCATTCATTTTGTGTGACAAAATTGTATGTTAGTAGATGTGTATATCTTAGCAAATGGACATTATTAAAAATTTTTTGTAATTCTTGAATTCATTAGACATTATAATCATGTATTATATTTTTTTTAGATAAAAGAGCTATTAAGAGATTTATTTGGTGATGACAGTGATGATGAAGGTGTTGTTTCACCCCTGGATGAAACACAAGAATTTGTTACAAGTTGTAAAGAGCGCATAGCACCTTGGGTTGTTAAACTACTAACACCTTATTATATCAAAGGAAGAATAAGAGGAAAAGCTCTATTCAAATCTTTAGCAAAACATCTTATAAGATTGATATACCAATGTAGCAAATATCCTGGTAAGTAAATATACATTTTATTTTCAAACAATAATTTATTGCCTATTTAAATTTCTTGCTTTTATTAATGGTTAATATTAAATTTTTTAGAGGAATATGAGGTGCAAGACTTCATACAAGACTTTTTGGAGAATCATAAAATGATAAGATGTGAGGCTGATTTCAGACAATTTAGAATAGATAATATTTAAAAGTATTATGAATGTTCCTAGATTATTCTAAGTTTTGCAGACATCCAATTGTTATAGTGTAATCATAATTTTACACTTTTATCACATTTCATATGTTATGTATATATAAACACAGTTTCACATTGAGACTTGTAGAGTTTAATTGTTTACATATAATTTACAGGTGTTAAGACAGTGCCAACTCCTACTCTGTAAATATATTTCAACACAAAGCAAAACTGCATTTGTGGTATTTTAAATATCTATATATATTAATGTTTGCTTTTCATGATCAATTTGCTGTGTGTTTGAAAAAAAAAAGAGATGAAAGAGCTTATATTCAAGTGCATTTTGTGAGGTTGGCAATGTATTAAGACTGAATAAAAACATGTAACATTAAAGCAATAAGATGGACATACTAAGTCTTAAGTTTGGTTAACATAAAGTTACATTAAAACATGTTTGTTATCACATAATTGTATTTTATTTACTGTTTGAGCCTCTTGGATTCCGGTTCTGGAGCTTCACTTGACTTTCTTTTGTTAACTATAAACCAGGCTGTTAATGATGTTTGTGAAGATTTAGGCTTTTCTATTGTGATCATTTTGTTGCATTCAGGGGATTTATTTTTTGCATTATTAACTGTTGTAGATACTGGGTGCCATTCTAATATTTTGATGGGTTTTAAATATTCCAATGCCATATACATATTAACATTGTCTATGTCAAGCCATGCCTGTAATGTTTTAAATAACTTTAAAATTAATTTTGATTTGATCACATTTGTTAATATTATTTATACAATTCTTTGCATTGAATACCAGAAGTCCATGATTTAAATACCAGCAATATATATTTTTTTAAAAATTTAAGGAATTAAAAGGAGGTGAGACTAAAACACACAAAAAAAGTTTATAGAAAATTATAGTATGAGTTATCAACTTCGTAAGAATTGATCTCACTACCTTTTGATACATCAAGGGATTCATGTGTGAATAAAAACTGGAGATATAATTTTCTTTTAGATTCAAAATTACATACTTTATTTTAATTACTATCAAGATTACACTTACACTGATTTGTTCTTCATTTTCCAAAATAGCAGGCATTCTATGATGCAGCCAGCTCATTGTCTCATTAGATGGCATGGTTATGATGGAATATGAGTATATTACTACTTCATTGTCTTGCCACGGGTGATATAACCCTGCCATGAATAAGAGCTTGATTCCCTTCCAACCTTCTTCTTCATTGAAATCATTTGACCATGTCTCTGGGTTGCTTATCTATTTATAAGCAAGTTTTAGATGGACTTGCAAAATAAATTAAAAAATACTGGAAATATCATAAGCGCTTTTACCTTAATATTGGAGCTTTGCTTCTGATAAATATAATAAGGTTGTTTAATTTTACTCTTTACTGTAGTTTGCCATTCATAAAACCCTTCCATAATAATTATACATCTACCACCATTATTTAATATAGGGTTATAAAGTTTTGAACTTTTTATATTTTCAATGCGGCAGTTATTGGTGCTTAGATTGTGGCTTTTATAATCACCCTGAGAACCACAACACAGACAACAAACTAAACAATAATAAGAAAGTTATAAGTATGTACAAGTATATTAAACTGTAAACATTCAAATGCTTATAAATCCAATTTTGCTAAAATTGGATATACATGTTTTTTACAATAAGTACATGGTAGTTCAATAATTTTCTACAACTACTAGGAATATTAACTGAAGAAATATTTAACAACTACAGTTTATAACCATCCATTAAATTAAATTATATGTACCTTGTGCCATGGTGGTATAAGTCCCCACATCATAGGTTTCAAAATTCTGTTAGTTTTTGCCGCATTCCTAAATTTACTAGCAGTTACTAATACAGGAGTTACTTCTGTCGGCGCAATATTACTTGATGGTGTGTATTCTTTACCATGGTTATATTCCGGAAGATACACTGGCTTAATGAACTTATTGAATTTTTTATCTTTGTAGCTACAGGCACAACGAACTTCATTGGTGCCTAATGATCTGGAATTTATTAGGTACATTAATTATTAATCTTCTTAAAAAGCAAAGTTTATTAACGTAATTTTTAGAACAGTATTGTACATAGTTGTTATAAATAAATTTTTGTACATATTTAGAAAATAAATACAAACTTTTAAATATAAATATTATACTAACAATCCAGCGCGTCCGCACATATTTGGTTTTTAAAATTACTTTTGTTTTCCAGGGTTTCACAAATAGGTTCCCTTAATTTGGCGCCAAAATTCAATGATCGTTCTACTCGTCTATCTTTACTTATCAAATATGAAAATTTCAAAATTCGAACATTGAATAAATATTATTTCAATTTTGAAGTTAGCTGTTGATAGTTGACATTGCATATAGAGAATTTGAAATGGAACGTAGATATATACTGTATTATGCGCAAGACAGGTTTTGTATTTTTGTAAACGTAAGAACATTGACAGATGACACTTCATTTAAAACAATTATTAAATTAAGTACCTATTAGTGGTACAGATTTAAGGGATAAATTAAATTTGTAGCTCGTATTGTTTTTAATTAAAAATCAAAAATTTCGATAATGGCCGAGCTTTAGTGCAAATCCACCTCACAAAAATACGATTATTTAAATGTTAAACCATGTGGAAATATGTAACGCGACGTTTGAGGGACACACTTGAAAAGAGTGCTAATCATTTTGATAAACGAAGTTCGGCTGGTGTTGTTAATGCATCAAATGGTCTATGTGATGACAAAACCAAAAAATACAATTCACCTTGTTGTTGGTTCACTCATCGTAAATGTTGGAATTCATACCAAAATGATAATGGTACTAAAAGCAAGAAATGGAATTTTGAGCACTTGAACCGTACTTGGATAGGTGCCATTACATGGGTAAGATTCAAATTATTTATAGTTTACTCTGATTGCAAAATAATTGTTATGATTTATATATGTCACATATGTTCACGTGATATTTATTTTCGTCAAAGATCACTTGATATCCTTGCTATCACTTTGGTGTTTTCTTTACGTTGTCGATGTTATCACAAAAAACTTATATTAAAAGCTAAGAATGTATATTTTAAGCTAGGTTTAAACCATAATTTTAAATATCTTTATTGCTAGTAGACACTAATTATTGCTTATTTTACTTATCACTTTGTTTTTTATCAGTATCAGAATATTAAAATAATTGAAGTATGTATAATTAGAAATAAAATAAATAAAAAGCATAAACTTATAATAACTTCACACTTACAGAGCAGTGCTTTGATTTTTGGGTGGTATGCAGGCCAGATAATACATTTAAAGATAAAGAATCAGATCAAACAAAAGACATATATACCCACTACCATCAACTCCCTTATTGAATCTCTACAGCACATTAAATCTACTAAAAATATTAAGAAACTTGACACAATCTATGAGATAAGCAGTAATGATGTAGTAACTCCCATTGTACATTTCATATCAAATGATCATAGTGGAGAACTACAGAGTGGAAGTAATAAAACTTCAGAAAGTTCAGGAGATGATTTGGGAGAGGTTCTTAATTCAATTGAGAACAGATTGGGTTTAGCTGCGATTGAAAGCGGACAGCATAAAGATGGCTTAAACTTGTTGAGGTAAATTATTCCCTTGCTATAAATGAAAACATGATGATTAAGTTGGCCTTAAATTACTAATAATGCAATATTAATAAATTTTATTATTAGATCTGCTGCAAACCGAAACCATGCTCCAGCTCTTTACAACTTGGGCCTTTGTTACGAAATGGGATTTGGTGTAGATATTGATGAGAAAATAGTAAGTGCAATTGTTTAAAAATGTAAATTCAAATAAACATGCTTCAGCTAGTAATTTTACTCACCCTTATTTCATATTTAAATATTTTACATACATAGTTGTTAAGTAATTTACCTCTATGTATATATATCTGCCTGTGAATGTCCCATCTATATTGGTCTTGCCATTTCCTTGTTCATGTATGTGGATCAAATAATCTTTTTATAAATTCTGACTCCTTTATAAGTATCTACATTAGTTTTATTTATATTCATGGATATAGAAGTCAAAAGATAGATTATCTTTTAATAAGTATATGTAAAAATTTGAACAAATGACAAATGATGTAATATGGCTATAGTCTTAAGTTTGGTTTTCTTGATAAACTGATTTTGTAGATGTCCATTGGTGACATATAGTGTAATTGAACTATATACTTGTTTGCCTTCCTTTTGCAAAAAAAGAAAACATTAGAATGAAATTCAAGCACTTTTTTGTGGCAAAATTAGCTTTTAACAATGTACCATACAGGCAATGGAATTCTACCGATCTGCAGCAGCATTGCAGCACCCAGGAGCTCTATATAACCTTGGCATCTATTATGGCCAAGGAAGAGGTGGACTTCCTAAAGACGTTCATACAGCAACACGTCTCCTGCGGCTTGCTGCTGTTCAAGGACAACAAGATGCCATCACAGCTCTTAAGAAGTTAAATGTGGATGATAATGAGCCATTGTCACAAAACGGAAAAGAATCTTGGTCAAAGCAGTATTCTTCATTCATAGAAAGTGGAAATTGTGTGCCAACTCATTCTGCTTTATTTGTGGGAAATGTTAAACCCTTGTCAACTTATAATTATGAACCTATTGTGTATTAATTTCAGTAACTTAATAAAAAGCTTTTATACTTGTGATAACAGCTTCAAGTAAGAATAAACTAAGGCTTTGTCACATATTTCATTTTGTTATGCAAACTATATTCAACTTAAGGGTCCTATACTAGTTCACTTGTTTATTGTATTATAATATGATATAGAAATGGTAACAGTCTGACAGAGATAATAGCAAGTACTCTAAATTAAATAGACAATTTGTATTAGTTATCAAGAGATAGAAAATAAGGTATTTTCGGGTTATTTAGGCGATTTCTTTTTAAGATTTTAAGGATTTGTTATTGTCTTTCACAATTTTATCTCAGTAGGATTTGCCTTAAGAATTTCAGGAAATGTGAATGCTTCAGCCTTTGCGTTGTAACAACCTAACTATTACTATAATATATCTCTATTGACTATTTCTTTTCATTATTTGTATTTGTGGATTAAATCAGGTAACACTACTTAATAGACAAGTGTTCACAATAAACAATGAACCTTTTTGTAATTATCTCATTTAATTTTACACTGTAAGCTATATTTCTAAAATGTAATTTTGTTCTAATAGAAATTAGTATTTTATGAATTTACAAGTCTTAAAAGCACAGTTTAGTTGGTAAAAGTTTAATTTTAAAAAGTACATGGGTTTAGTAACAAAGTATAATACGTATATAATTTGTTTTTGTTTTAAATGTATGGGCTCATTTGGATTGGTTAATCTATTACTAATACTTGCTTACTTTAAATTGCTTTTCTTGTTTAAAAATTACTTTGTTTATTATTAAGATTTCTTTTTTTAATTAACTATTATAACTCAAATTTTAGTTTTTTATAAAACATTTTTTAAAGGTTTAATACACATTACTCATGATTGTTCATTTGGGTAACGGTCACCGAATAAGAATTTTATTTCACAGTCATAAACTTGTTTAGTAGTAATATCTATAAGTTATGTTTGTCATGTTATACATACTTATATATATTGACAGTGTAGACCTTGGGTGGACAGAAATTGATCATCACAACAGCCTTATACAAATCTCAAAGCACACCTCTTATTTATAGAAGGCATATAAGGCAATATGTTAAGATGAATTTACTGGCCTTTAATATAATTAGTGTTATTTGTAAGTTATATTTGTCAATGCTATTTAGTCATGTTCCAAGAACAAAAATATAACACTTAACCCTACTAGGCGTTAAATATGAAGCGAAATCAAATTTCGTCTCTAGAAATTATTATTATATGAGACTACTTGACATCCAGTCTTGTAGCAATTACACAATATGGTTATTAATATGGGAGAAATAATACATTGAAAGACACTTTATTGACATAAAATGTTATTTCTATTATTTTTAAATGTCTAAATTAAACAAATAAAATAATGATTCATCTTTTATTCACGCTCAATAATGTGAATGAATTGCTCCATTGGATTGTTACAATGTAATGTGTAGCTCCTACTTAATAATATTAAATCTTAACTATATCTTGCATAAAACATCATATTAATATTTCAAATGTACATCCCAATTTATTGTACTTGCAGGAATGCAAAAAATCAAAATTAAAATCGTGTTGTGTTATATAAGGAATCCTCCAGATATTTCACTGTGCATTATCCTGAAACAAAGATAACAACACAATAAGGCAATGTATCATACTATTATTCTTCTAAGTGTAAGGTAATTGTAGGTTGGATTCAAGTAATGACATTGAAATTAGATTACATTATTTCATTAATACGATATGAAATAAAAGTAGGGAGTAGTTAAAACATTGCAAATTCTATTGTTTTATATAGAATACATTTGTGCCACAAATTAGTT
>JAOSYY010000001.1:10722299-10734552 GCA_025727935.1 Hebomoia glaucippe | reverse complement strand
GAATTTCCGAATACTGGAAATAAAAATAAAATAAAGCCTTAAGATTGGCAACTCGTCTTCTAGATCTACTGATCTTGGAGGTGTCCCTGGGCGACAGAAATCGCTTAATATAAGTGAACTGTATGCTCGTTTGCCTTCATATTGCATAAAAAAATTGTTCATAATTACGAAAACGATTTAATGATTTATAATTGACAGTTCATAAGGCTTTAAATACGCATACTGTTGGCCGGTTGTGTGGGACTCCCCCTTCGACAGTTGTCTATGTTTCATAACGCTAATAGAAACATGATCGTACATTAAATTAAAAGAATCTTAGAAAATCATTTTAACCTACTCGCAATGACAACTATAAATTGTTATCTCGAGTTTATCTGTAGTCAGGATTAAGACAAATTTTCAGATTGAAAATATAAAAAATTAACATATACACTTTTAACGATTAACCTTATTTTAAACACTTGTTTATTTAGCTCAGCTGACCAAGAGATTTACATCGTAAATGCGTTTATCTTAAAACATAAAGGGCCCTGAATGACTCAAAGAGACGTTGTAATATTATTCATTGTTCAAGCAATAACAGGAACTGTATGTTCCATTTATGAAAATATACTTGTTTTAGTTTCGATACCGTTTCAAATAATAGCATATTATCAAGTATTTAGACTGCTTTGTTTAAGAACGGATGATCGGGATTTACGATTACAAGTTAATAAGACTTTTTTAGTTTGAAATGAACCTAACCTAAGAGTATTAAATAGTACTTTTTAGATATTAAAATGCTGAACTATTTTTTATTGTGATTATATACTAATAAAGTTAGAAGAAGCAATAAATTTATTAAAAACTGACTAAGACTCAACCCAATTCAATTTAAAAAGATTGTTTTGTGTTTTCTTTAAGATTTTCAGAATTATTTCAGTATGTTTGCATGGAATTTATTTTTAATAGTTGAAGCCAAAATGTGATCTGGACTAAACTTTTGTATTGGACACTGTAACTAATCGCCTACTTTTGCCAAAGGTTTAATAAAACAGACACAGATATGTGTCTGCAGTACTTACTGGGGTACACATTTTTGAAGATAATTGTCAAAGACGATGATATTTTCTTTATTTCAATAATGTTGTCTATTTTTAGTTTTTATTGTCGTTGGCATGATCTGTTTTTCGTATTGTAAATTTATCAAATCTTGTGTTTGAGTACAATCTGACAAAAGATTTAAGGCATCCAGACATTTTGTTATCAACGAGACTAGAAACGGTCTGGTATTTAGATAAATCGTTATCACAATAAATAGGTTATTTTTAAAAATATTATCGTAACTAGATTTTAAAATATAAGAATAAAAAACGACCAATATCTAAAAAGTCTCTCGCTAGATAGTTGGATCTAGGGACAGATGCAAAAGGCAGTAATCCTGGACACAGCACGTATTGTCAGAAGGTTTCTTTCTCTGCCGCCCTGACCATCGGTAGCTTGGGCCAATCGCTGATGGTGGTATTCCAGATTAGGTTTTCACACTATACTTATTTCTGTATTTTATAAAACCCTAAACGAGAATTTAAATATATGATATACATAATTAAACTGATATCTTCAATAAACTACTGTGTATTGATTAAGAAGGCATTCACGTGTTCCATACTTTCAGAGTATATAAATAACTAAATTTCTTTGAATACGAGAGTTTAAAATCGCGACGTAAGTAAATGGTAACCTCTGAATTATTGTACATAAATACAATTTAACATAATTTAGTCTCGAGCTTTTGATCGGACCTTTCCGGCGATTTGCGAATTGATAGCGTCGGAGCTGTGAATATGGCCCCAGTTAAGAATCTTATCGTCTATGTAACATTGTATATCAACAGAGCCTGTATTTTATATATTTATCTGGAAATAATTACAAAACTACTCTGTATTAAATAAATTAAAGTTACAATTCATAATTTGATTTTTATTTTCACTGGTTTTGGTAAGGCTAACCAACATATATTCAAACGAATAGATGTTTCGTTACATTCGGCAGTGTATGTAGAAAATCCTAGAATTTTTTTTCAATTTTTCTGGTTTTTTTTTTTGCCAAATAAAGGTTTAAGTCTTGGAGTTGTCCAGGGTGACAGGAATCGCTTGCCATAGTTGAACTGTATGCTCGTTAGCCTAATATTATTTATACAGTTATTAAAAATTATATTTTCATTTAAGCACGCTAATATACGAAACATTCTTAAAATATATAATTGATAAGCGCATTACACAGCACGTGCTCCAACCACTGACTGATAAGACCTTAATAATTTAAATCGACGTGTAAACAATGCACAGTAGTTTCGACATTATCCACGCTGATACTATAATCAAAATATTTACAAATGAAAATCGAGGTTAAGCTTTAGAAAAAATACAGTAGGTTTTTCGAACTAATGATAACAGAGAAATTCAATACTATTATATATAATATATATTTTTAATGTTAATAAAGCATGAAAGGTTATCTCAAAAAGTCATTCAACTACATACAACATCTAATATATAAAACTCTCGTGTCACAATGTTCGTAACATACCCCTCCGAAACGGCTCGACTGATTCTTGTGAAATTTATCCATAGTCAGTAGGTCTGAGAATCGGCTGCTATCTATGTTTTATCTCCCTAAATGTTAAGGGTGGTTCACGCCTAAATTATTTTTATCACCAAACTTTGATATCAAATAGCCATGATTTGCGATTATTAAAAATAAATGTTTAATCTAAAATTATATGCTAAAAAAATCGCTAAGTAATCCTATCAAGAAAGTATCTTTTATATCGCATTATCAAATCAAGATTTCTTATCTTTTAAGAAAACAGTGTGCAAAAAATAGTGTGCAAAAAAATAGTGTGCAAAAGAAAATAGTGTTTAAAAAAAGTGTGCAAAAAAATGGTGTGCAAAAGAATCGAGTGCAAAATACAAAAATAAAGGTTTGTCAATAACATAGAACGAAACTTCTTCAATATCTTATTACTATAAACGCAAAAAACAGAGAATAGACATAATAGCCAAGCGTGTAGCCCCATAGGCAAAGTTTGAAATTACGATCAAGTGAAACGTGTCCAAACCCTTGGCTGACGGAAATTAGAAAAAAAAAACTACTCAATTGAGACATTTACCAGCGATACGGTTTTTGTTGAAATTATCATTTTATATATAAGTAGAGAATGCAATTCAAAGAAACACACGAATAACTGTCTAGTTGTTTGGTACGGTTAATCGATATTACGGCTGGAACGATTTCAATGGGACTCTCAGGAGATAGCCAAACGTATCTTTATCTGATCAACATTTGACTTTATAATCTGGTTTTAAGACGTCACACTTGTTAACAAATCTGTGGCCAATTTAAAATAAAGATTTGACATTCTGGCGCAATCTTTCAGTCGTTTTGTAGAGCGTCTTGAGTTAGATCTTTGATTAAAATGAAATTTATCCTTATCCGAGTACTCAGAATGTCCCATGATAAACTTTTGACATATCAATTACTTGAAGTATGTAATAATATTCTTGGAAAATTCAAAATGCACATGGGGTTCAACAAGGAAACACTGCGTTTATCGTAACAAAGTATTAACATTAATTGTTATTACTTAACTATACAGGATGTTGGTGACTGCTCCCGAAAACGAAGACGGGTGATAGTACTAATGACACCTTTGATCAAGGGACGGAAGAATAATCGATCCTGACTAAAAAAAGACATTTTTAACACTTTATTAGCATAATTTACGTCCCATCATTCATGATGGAGCAATATAACGCTTAAAGAACGTTTTAAAAATATATTTTTTTAGTCACCATCGAATTTTATTTCTTGCCTTCATCAAAAGTGTCATTAGTACAATCACCTGTCTTCATTTTCGGGAGCAGTTCTCAAACAACCTGTATAATAATAATATCGACTGAAACGCCAGGCAGTGCTCGTCGATGTCACCATCCCGCATGACATTAGAATCTCGTGAAGGCCGAGAAGGACAAACTTATTAAATACTTGGACTTGGCTCACGAGATAACCGCTTTGTGGGATGTGGATTCGACGATCATTGTCCCTATAGTTAGCGTGAACGGTCTCATAGCTGGTCTTGACCAACATCTAAAAAGGTTTTCTTCTTTGCAGCCCTAACCATCGGTAGCTTGGGCCGAATCGCTGCTAGTGGTTTCCAGATTAAGTTTTTTATACTATTTTTATTTTTGTATTTAACTTTTATATCTATTTTATAAAAAACGTAATTGAGAAAATAAATATATGAGAAAAATGCAATAATTGACGCTTATATAAAAAATAAAGTAAACACAGACGACAAATCGAAACAATTATAGAGAACGTCGTAAATTATAACTAAGAACCATTTTTATAGTATCAGTCAAACAAAAAAATTTCATCTCGATCGATCCATCCGTTTTGAGTAATACCCCTTTTGCGGCGAAGATTTAAAATATAGCCGGAAAATAGTGATGGCAGTCAAAAACAATTATTAATCGAATGACAATGCCGTCTTGCAGCAAAAAGTTGTTTCCGCCAATTACAGTTTTGAGAAAAAATATAATTAGGAAGCACAACGGGGTTAAGCAAACTTATCAAACTTAAGTACACCGAATTAGGGCAATTGTTAATTTTTCGTCTATTAGGAAACGAATGATTCGGTAACGAGATAAAATCGATTTGAAATTATTTCATCAAAATTGGTTCGGGTTGCTGCGAAAACAATGGTATTGTAATACTTTTGAAATATTAACATAGCGATTTAGAATTAAATGAAATTCATGCTGTATATACAATAGATAGATTATAAAACGACCTACGAAATTCCTTAAGACCGTAATAGCTTAGCAAGTACACAGTTAATTCCAAAATCTAATTTATGATTATATTTATTACGATTATTATACAGGCTGTTTGGGGACTGCTCCCGAAAACGATGACAGGTGTTACTAATGACACCTTTGATGAAGGGACGGAATAAAATTGGATTCTGACTAAAAGTTTTATTTGCCTTATTTCACTCCCATCATGTTAGTACAGCTAAATTAAACGATAGTTTCATAAAAAATACATTACTTTATTTAAAAAAAAAGAGTCAGTAAAGAAGCGTGATAACAGAAGCAGCTAGACTAACATGATGGAGCGAAATAACGCTAATAAAACGTGATCGAATTTTATTACGTCCGTTTATTAGAGGTGGCATTAGTACTATCACCTGACTTTGTTTTCGTTAGCAGTCCCCAAACACCCTGTATAAAATGTCTAGCGAATTTTAAATACTTTCACGTCTAGACGTCTAGCGCAATAAAGTTTAAATACGTACCTCCTTATCTTCTATCAAAGTAGCAACACGACCAGGCTGAAAAGAAAAATATTATGTTTTAATATATTAAAAACAATAATAAAAAATATTTAGTCTTATAGATAAGCAGCTGTTCATTTATCGCAAAAATTAACATAATAATAAATAAAAGTTTATCATATTAATTGAGTTATTACGACAAAAATGGCTGCCTTATTTCCATATACTAAAAACTACTGCGTCAGTAAACAATTTAAAATTATAAGTAACTTGCCGAAAAATTAACAAACGCCTGTAAACATCTTAATTTATACTAATATTATACAACTGAAATTTGTTTATTCATTTGGACGCGGTAATCTTAAGAACCGCTGGTTCGGTGAGAAAAATTCATTCAGTGTTGGATAGTACATTAATCGAGTGAGGCTATAGTCTATATTATATCTTCAAAAAATTAGGGATCCTTATTAAAAGTCCAATAATAACCCAACCTTAATCATCCTTAGTACCAACCAACCCATCCTTAGTAACCCAAAGTGTAAAAATTTATATGAACGCGAGCGAAGTCGCTAGCAGAAGCTAGTTAAACATAATTAAGAACCATTTCCATCAAGTCACGTTATAACAAAAAAACCGTATCAGAAACGATTTATTCCTTATGGAGCTTTGGCGCTACTGAAAGTTACATACACTATATCACTTATTTTTGTGTTAGGGTTTAAAAATACAGAAGACAGAAAGAAGATTATTTAAATAAAAAAACAGTCTAATCAATAATAGACTACTACAAATAATTTTATTTTAGACAGATTGGTGCATATACTATAAGCTATTTTTTATTTTACAAGTTTGAAATGACGCATTAGTGAGAAATCGCGTGTACAAAAATAACTTCATGGCTATGTGATAATGACATAATATGAGTTCAAAGAAAATCATACATGAAGTGTTGCCAGCCGTAACATTTTATTACATATTTGCATAATTAAATATCATAAAGACATTAATAAAAATTTATTGGAATTTATATATTGAGTAACCATTACTTTATAAAAATACAATTTTTTTGATGGTTTATGTTTTCATACATAAATTCTTGAATCTATTATATGTAAATTGAAATTATTATAGCATTGCTGTTCTGCAACTTACTTTTGTGTCAAATTTTTTTTTTTAAAAATGAATTGTTATATATACTTAACCTTTTTATTAAATAAGTATTATAGAATAGATATTTTTTAGTTCGGGTTTACAAAATATTTCCCGAGTATTATTTAAGACTGTTAGTTTCCTCGGTACATAAATATATTAAATAGTTAATTTCTCTTGTTCTAACAGAAACATCTATTCGGTATTTTATAAAGTAATCATTTAATGGAGTTTTTATCTAATACACAGTATTATAATGACATGATAAAGGACATTGTATTACCACTTGAAATGAGTACTATAAGGCTTAAAGATTACCAACAATATTTTTTAATGTTAGGGACGATTAAGACACTGATTTACTAACTACTTTATAACAAAGAAAATTCTATAATACAAATAATAAAAAATTAATTCCAAAATATTTTTACTGAATTTCTGTTTAGTAATATTGAATATTGTAGAATTAAGGATATTAATTTAAGCTTAATTAATTTAAAGCAGTTTTTTTACAGGAAATAAATAAAAATAAAATTGATTATTTTTAAACAAAATAATGACATCGTACGTGACCTAAACCTTCATAACAAATTACGAGTGAGCCGACGAGAGGCAAAGGTGAAAGGATTCACGAAAATTGCATCAGCCAATTTGTACAAGCTTCTGATTAAATCGCAGACATAATAATAATAAAATTACACATTTATCTTTTATACTAATAACAAACATTGTTTTTATAAGTATAATTTGATAGTAAAGTCATACAGGTGTTGAAATTTATGTTTTATTTATAAATGTGCTAAAAATTACCTTCAAATCAGTTCCGCGATGTGTAGTATTTCCTTGCCAAAATCTTCTCGAAAATCCTTTTATATATCCAGTGATTGATTGCTGGTATTCAAAGCCAGGGTTCCAGCAAAGAGAACCATAACCAAACACCCAGAATGGTTCTTTCCTAACTGAATTCGCTCTAGTATTGTTGTTATCTTCGTTACCACCGTCCACATTAGATTTAGACGCGCTTTCTTCAATATTATCCAAGTTTTCCATTTTAAAATTTTAAACACGCGCGACTTTCTTTCAAAAATACCTTTTATTGACACCGTTAAAATAAGTGAAAGCGCTGATACATACTATGGATTAAAATAAACGCGTCCCGATTTATATATTTATTGTTATCAATGCGTATCATTTGTTCGGTTGTAGGCTTGTCCACTTAGAATTAAACGAATGTTAAAAATGCTAACTTTGGAACGTAACTAACTAGGGCGCGTTATGATCGTCAACTGAATTGGACTCAATGTTTAGACTTTATTTCGACTACGACTTTGACCCAATGAGTTAACAGCTGTCATTGCTGACGTTAGGGTGACCAATGAAAAATAAAAAATTTGCACGTCGATGGCAAAAATATTAAAATAAAATTCTTTCGTTATTTTTTGGTTATTCGATAAACTGCCGTTATAACGTAATACTTATTACACTAGTGAATTTGTGTAGCTAAAGTGAGGAATGAAAAATAAACTATTTTAATCAAACAAGTTAATATAAAATAACTTGTAATTTAAATTCTGAGTTAAGCTTTTATAAGCTGATAACTTTAGAATTTGAATAAACTCCCAGTAAAATCTTTTAAAATTTATTAATATTATGATGTCTAGGAAGAGATAAAATTAAAACTTCATATGTATTATAATGGTCCATTTAATTCATAAAGAATAAAATCACAATGCATTAATTTATTATATTTTACATATTAGCATATAATATAGAGTATTAGATATAAGAATCAATACGTTTTCTATATCCATCGATATATTTGTAACATTGTTAAGTGCATAAAAATATGTTTAGGTAGGTAATCTTATTTCTCATATAATTTTTATACGCATCTCTTTGAAAAAATAATTAAAAGCAAAGTTTTTCAAATCGAGGATAGATTAATTCCTCAAAACGTTTTTTCATTTTTGCGACACCGAAAACTAAAATTATTATTTTATGGAATGATAATATTAATAATATGAAATGAATGAAAAACTCGAAAACGATTTTAGAAAAGAGGAATGGTGTTGAAGTATGGAATTAAAGTGGAATTGAAATGTATTTTAGCGGTTCGCGTATAACGTACTTACCTACCCACAAAAATGTAACAACAGTTATACATAATATACGGCCTCACTTATAAAAACTGTCGTCAATCCACAGAGGATAAAAATTTCTTCACCACAAGGTAGGACAGTATTTATAAGCAAAGTCATATATTTCCATGTGATAGCTATAAGTGAATAAGTATTTTTCTTTTAATAATTACCATTTACCATCAAATTTTTTATCGAAAATTATTTAGTCTTACGATAAGGGGCACCAACATTAAATATTATTAAAATTGTGATTCCACAGGTAACTAACAACACATAAATTATTTGAGATTACTACGTCAAAATATCATTGCTTCATATTTACAAACAATTTCTTAACTTAATATTATATTGTGATATTTGGCTTTCATTTTCTTCCATAATTGGAATTAAATCGAATGTCCGTTTGAAGTGTGCTAATCTTGTTAGACTTCAATTTTTAAATATAAAAACATTTGTATTCACGAAGTACTTGAAACGTTTATTCGGAATTTTTATAATTCCACTGAATTAAACGAATAGATTATTTGCTATTGTTATTCCGTACAGTAAAGAAAATAACCATACGTTTTTATTTTAACAAAAACAATTGATGGCAACACAGACACTCCGAATTCTTAGGTCATCTGTCACACTTCAAATAGACATTAGTTCTAAATTCTAAATAAGTTTGTGATGTTCACAGTATTTACTAACTACATCGATATTGTAAAATATTTACATTCAGACTTTTTACAATAAACGTTCATACAACATTAACATTTATAATTCAAAAGATATTTCAAAGCCGATTCCTTCAAATTGGTAAATAATTTTAATATATAAGACGAATATTATTTTGTTAATACTATAATTATTTCCTGAACACAGGGCAGGTACGGTAATTAATGTGTTTCAAGATATATATTTCATAGATATATTATGACTAGCGATATGTTATTGATAACTCTATATATTGGTAAAATATTTTTAAATATAATGAGATTACATCCATCTTAGTGTTTATATTGAATTTGTGATGCTTATAAGATAATAATTTTTAACCTACATAACATTATATACATTTTGCACCAAAGGGGAGTTTCAATTCTTTAAAACTAAGTATTTCAAAAATATACGCAGTCAGGATTTTTTTGGTAGGTCCCATATCGGGTTTAAGATAAAACTTGAATTATTAGAGGTAGGTAATAAATTTTCTAACCTAATAAGTATCTTTTGATGAAAAATATTATGCTTATTTTGTAATATTATTATTAAATAGAGTTCTATGTAGGGCTGTCAATTATTTATAATTTATTATAATTGTCCATTCAGACGGACATCTCTGAATTTATGTCACTGATAGTCAATCTAATACTGCACTATTGTACAGAGTTTAATTCACACAATTATTTTATTTAACTATCTTGGGATTCAACCTAAGAACCACAGGGTAGATTTTTTAAAATAATATATGGTTGGCCAATATCTCCCTTCCGCCTTTTTGTCTTTTGAATTTCACAGTTATGTACAAAGCGCTACAGAGCTCGTATCTGGCAATACTATACATCATTTGAAAGGCCTTCACTTAACCTACAAAAGGGCGACATGCATGATTAGTTTGGATATTGCGTTCAACAGTTATGGATGTGTAAATATGTACTAACACAGAAATTCGGTCTATTTTAAAGTTTTCCAGGACAACGCACTTCGTTGATGACTCGACAGAAGCTACGGGAGCTCGGATGGGAAGTTTTATCACAACCACCATAGAGCCCGGACATAGCGCTAAGTGATTACCACCTGTTCCTGTCCATGGCGAACGCCCTTGGTTTTTCGCAAATAAGGAAGCTTCTACGAGGGGGGTATTATGAAGTTGCCGTCTAGATGGAAACAGATTATCGAACAAAACGGCGCATATTTGAACTAAATCCAATCACTGTAACACAAAGCATTGAATAAAGAGCATAAAAGCGGAAGGGAGATATTGGCTAACCGTATACATAGATTAGTGTACCAAATTATAAATTAACAAGGAGTGGGCAACCCCATAAGTTATATTCAAACTTGATTAGCATAGATAATATCATCAAACCACAGATAACATTTTGTTATGCGCCTTATTGTAAGGCTTTTTTAAATGTGAACTTAAGTCGAGTCCAATATGGACTAGGCTTAAGTGGAATGTTTTGATCATACATTGGATTCAGGTCCTTCTGTATTGTGCTTGAACGAGGCGCGAATGCGTGCTAAGTATAGTGCACAAATATGCCCATAGCATTTATTGTACCATTCTGGTGTTCTGCCCCTGAAATAAAAAAATTATTTAATTTTCACATAATGAATATTTCTCTCTATGTATATAATATAATCTTACGATCACGCAAGAAATAATTAAGTATAAGTATTTTCTGTGAAACTGATTCTTCTGATTAAACAATCTTGGGGATCAAGTGACAATTCTTTTTAAATCTAGAATCATTGTCTACAAACTTAACTTGCTTAAAATAAATTTGTAAATACTAAATTTTGTAAATTTAATTAAAAATGTAAATGCAAGGTTTTTAAATAATAAAAAAAAATAATGTCTTTTTTATCATCTAAAATATATATGGTAATAAGATCATTTGAACTGTATTATTTATATATAAAGTGTTTTATTTTATTTGTGGCATTCGTGCTGAGGTGCCATGTGTATGAGATATTTACATAGTATCTACTCTTGCGAGATGCACTAATCTGCTCCGTCCTTTCCCTGCCGGCTGGGCTAAGTATCTGGAAGCTAGAACAACTCCTCTGGAGCCCTCGGTGGGAGCAGATCCATGGGCTACAGACGTTTCTGCGACTGCGCACCAACCACCACCGCCTCCGCCTTGCTGCCATGATCTATGAAGCGCATAAAACTTTTACTATTAAAAAAGTAATATGTTGAACATTGAATAATATATAATGTGTCTCCAATTATATCTCCGACTGGATTACCATATCATAGTAGATTTTCGAGGCAAAACTGATTGAAAAGTCTTTTACTGTCTCTAAACGTTAGTATCATAAAACAGACGCCTTTGAAAATCTAATGTGTTGTTGTCTCTAAATCGGAAATGACAAACCTCAAGACACAATAATCTCTCGGCGCCAAGTTGAAGCTCGAAGCCGTGATGTACTGGAAAACTTCTGCGTTAGGCCCTAACTTTTCAGCTACCCGCCATTTCACCAACGAGTCATCCCATATGTGCCGCTCACGGAGTATTCTGTAACGTAACGCGTTAAATTCTACCCACAATTTGAAACAAATCAGAATGAATGAAGTTTGGTGAAGCAGCCATTAATATAAGCCACATTAAAAGTAAACGTTTTAGATATTTTGTTGAAGAACAACAGAGTTTGATAAATGCATATTTTAATAAATAGAAAATTTCAAAATATATAACTGTATAATTCAGTATATCTATACAATAGGTTTTATTTTTGATGGATGGTAAATCAATACGCCATTAAAGTATTTTGTTGCTATGATGAAGTACTAAAAAGTTCTAGTAATCTTTTCATTAGGATTCTGTCACTAGAAGCTTTCTTTATGCGATAGGAAGGCAAACGAGCATACAGTTCACTTATGTTAATCGATTTCTGTCGCCCATGGACACCTCCAAGATCGGTAGATCTAGAA
>JAOSYY010000001.1:10691558-10703347 GCA_025727935.1 Hebomoia glaucippe | reverse complement strand
TTTATTAATGTTATACGAGATTTATGTTAAAAGTCTTACAGAATCAAAAATTTGACCATAAAAAAATATTAAATAAATCTATACTAATATCATAAAGCTGAAGAGTTTGTTTGAACGCGTTAATCTCAGGAATCGCTGGTCCGATTTGAAAAATTCTTTCAGTGTTGGATAATTAAATATCAAGGAAAGTTATAAGCCGTATTATATTTAAAAAAAAATAGGGATCCTTACTAAAAGTCCAATAACAACACCCAAGGTGTAAAAATCGAAATGAACGCAAACGAAGCCGCTGGCAGAACCTAGTGTATTATATTTTCTTAGGTCAGTTCTAGTTACAGTAGATCAAGGTATTTAAACAAAAAATAATATAAAAATGAAATATCTATACCACTAAGGAAGTATAAAGAAGAACGTATTGGACCAAACTTAGATGATACTTTTAAAAGTCGTACGCTATTTTTTTATGCAATAGGAAGGCAAACGAGCATACAGTTCACTTATATTAAGCGATTTGTGTCGCCCATGGACACATCCAAGATCAGTAGATCTATAAGACGCGTTGACAACCTTAAGGCCTTACTTTTACTTCGAGTATTCGGAAATTCGTAGACTGAAATCGAAACGCGCATAGCACTTCACGACTTTTCCATCTATGAACGGTGCTACGTGACCCGAATACTTATAAAATATTAGGAGTTCCTCCCACCACATTTAATACTCGAAATGCATGTGTTTGATACTGGTCCAGCCACAGGCACAACACAAATTACATATTTTTAAATGCAACTGCGTTCCGACTCGGACTCGAACCCGGTGCTCTGGCGTCGCGGTTGCTTTACATAACAGCTAGGCTACAGAGCACACTATCGAAGTTTTGTAACAGACAGACGAAAAGGACAATTTTAAATATTTTAAGTTTAATTATTTTTGGTAAGAACTCAATTGACTTCCGTGTTCTTGAGTCATTTTCTTTGTTATTTTTCCCTTGCTCACAACGTCACAGCTTGATAGCGAATCGATTCCTATCGAGTCTCGCTACTGTGATTCACTAACCTTCCACATAAACCGCATAGTTTTTAACATGTGTTAAATATGTATGTATTCTTGCTTCCTCGTTGTATCGATTAAGCAATAAATACCATTAGAATTATCTTTCTGCGCCATGTTTTATTTTATAATTAAGTTAGAGTAGAATGTGTGTTATTGCGTCGTGCTGGGCACAGTTGGTTTTATGGCATTTTTAACATATACGAATCTTGTATATATGTGGTTAGTACATTTAATAGATAGCAATTATGTTATTGCCAAAAGGCATGTTTAGGAAATAAAAAAGCTGTTTAATTATTTTAATTGTGTTTTGCAAGGTATTTTGAAATGAACAATCCGAGTCTCGGGTTCAAATCTTACGAAAACAAAAACATATTTTTTGTGAGTGCATGCCGACTTGTTTGTTGGTACGTCTGCTTGTTTGTTCCGGTTGAACTCCGTAACGGCTGGACCGATTTTGATGGGACTTTGACTGGGACATAGTTAATCTTATAAATAGTAATAATAAATTAATAGAAACCTATATTAGTTTGATTATTTGTTTATCTTATAAATAGTAATAATAACTTAATAGAAACTTATATTAGTTTGTATTAAACGATACTATGGCTCTGGTAACTGCCGGGCACTGCTAGTGCAGTAGTAATGATACTTAGAGTAGATTTGTCTTTTTTTAACTAATACTACTTCTGCACCAGTTGGGAATCGAACCCTTCACTGTATCACAAGTTGTAGTTTCTAATAACCAGGCTAGCCCACTAGAACTCACAATAATTGAATCAAGAATAACTGGTTTATTAATACTGTATTAATAGTTTATTTATTTTTACTAATTATCATAAATAAGTAGTTTTATATCACTAACGTTTCCATCGACAAATTGGTTTAACGATATTTACTTCAGTTATTAATAAATTATTTATGGATTCCAAAAGCGATTCTACGGAGTTATGAGTATTGATTTTTATTACTCTTAAGTGCTTTTTATCGAAAAACATTATTTATATATAAATAATTTTAAGCAAAGGTATTATATTTTTTCGTATTATCTATAGGTAATGATTCTTTTGAATGTACAAATATTTTACAATACTTGATCGCGGAAAGAGGTTTGTGAAAGCCTTAATGAAATTTACAGTCTTTTTGGTTACGAAATATGTTGAAACAGATTTTGATACTTAGAAAGGAATTAATATGAAAGAAGATAAAGTGAGATGTTAAAGAAAATTTTAAGATTCATTTGTTTGAATAAAAAAGCCTACATAGGCCTAAAAAGCCTAAGTCAGTTCATTAGGTTCATAGATATACAGAGTGTTTTGGGACTGCTCTCGAAAACGAAGACAGGTGATAGTACTAATGACAATTTTGATGAAGGGACGGAATAAAATTCGATCCTGACTAAAAAATAAATCATATTTTTTAAACGTTTATTAGCGTTATTTCACTCCATCATGTTAGTCCAGTTGTTTTTGCTATCATACTTCGTTGCTGGTGATTTTTTTTAGTAAAGTAATGTATTTTTTATGAAACTATCGTTTCATTTAGCTGTACTTACAAGATGAAGCGTAAATAATGCTAGTAAATTGTTAAAAATATGTCGTTTTTTAGTCAGTTTCAATTTTTTTCCATCTCTTCATCAAAAGTGTCATTAGTACTATCCTGTCTTCGTTTTCGGGAGCAGTCTCCTAACAACTATAGATAGACACTTTAATATTAACACGTTAATTCTTTATCAATTATTAAAAGATATTGAGCCATAGACTAAATAGGACCGGATCCTGAAAATAATTAGACGAAAGATTTAAATTGAATTGAAAGTATAATCTAAATTGATTTTAAAGTTTATGTCTGCGGTGGCCATAAAACAGACGCTGAAACCTAGCCTGACGCCAGATGCTCTAGATACAAGATTTAGGTTATTTGATTACGATCAACGATGTACTTGAAAAATTGCCCTCAATTTCGAGAGAGGCTGAAATGGGTTTATTAATTTCGTAGAAGTATTTGCGGTTAAAAATCGACTTTTTTTAAATTAAGAACATGGAAGTCTTTTTACAGATTTAGCTGTGGATCATTTGATGGTAGGTGACGCCTGTCGTCATTAACGTTTTAATTATATGTTATCTATTAACTTCATTTCAAGCATTAGAAATTCATGGTTTGAATTCGAAAAATATATATATCTCTATAATCTATAGTTTTTAAAAATCCTTTACCGATTTCATACTAAAGCTCTACCAGACAAACAAATAATACGCTTATAGATATAATTGGTTTATTAATTTGGCTTTAATATATTAAACTTAGTACATATTATGAACGTTTGGTTTGTATTAAGAGTTCTTTGTGTATATTTTCATCGTTTCAAATATTTTTAAGATCTTAAAAATGTAATATATTGCTGTATCAGACTTATTTATATATAATATATAATATTTAATTTTTTTATAAAATTATTGATACAGTACATACTTGATAACATAAATCGAATTTCTGCAAAGTAAATATGTCCTGGACCTTTTAAAACGTTCAAAAACATAGTCTTATTTATAAAGTAGCTATAGCAAATAATAAATTTCTCACACTTCGATAAGGATTAAAATGTTTCCATAAAAGAATAAAAATAATTACTCGTAATCAATATGGAGTGAGACTCGTTAAAAGTTATGTGATAATCCGAGAATTTTACGCCAAATTTCAGGTAATCCTTTGAATGGGTGGCAACACTGTGAGCGTGAGCGGAAAATTTATATTTAAATTCCTATAACGATATTAAAATATCTGAATTAAGTATGAAAACATGTCAAACAGCTTCTCCTGTAAGTACCAGTTACTAAGCAGGAAGTACTACTGTATAAAATGACTTAATTGTTTGCTTTTTAACAAATAATCTGTGAATGAAAAAAATAAAATGATTTTAAGATTTTGCAAACATTCATGTATACTGAGATTCTCTCTCAGATTTGAGCTTCCTTTATTTATGATCGTTGCATTTTATGCTTGTTTTTCAGTTTCTAGTCAAGTATTAGTCTTGGAAACCTTATAATTAATGTGAGGAGGTAAAAATAGTGATAATAAATCGCTATTCGCTGCTACTGGGGCCGCGCGTTAACAGCCTCACTGGGTGGGCAGGAAATAACAGCTTGACCTATTCAAAATATCCAAGTTGACCTTAGCAGTAAGTTTCATGCATCTGACTGGCTGCGGATAGGAGGTCCAATGGACTTGCGATATGCCGGCACTTTGTAACAGAGTTGGTTTACAATTCCCTGATAAACTGTCAGATGGAAACGCAAGAGATAAATAATAAACATTTATTAGGACACTAGTTCTGCACCGGGGGGTTACTTGCTTCGCTTTTAAATAAATATTGATGAAAATGAAGATAGCATTGGCCGACAGTTTTCTCAGTGGTAATTTTTTATACTAATTGATTTACAAGAAGCTTTAGTTAATGTTTTAAATCATCTATCAGTGAAGCTCCCGTCGAAAACAGTACAGCCGTTTTGGGGATTAGCCGAATTAGACGGACAGACAATTTTTTTTTAAAGTGGTTATGTTATAAGTACCTATATATTCGTTGGGATAAATCTTTAATTATTATCTTACAAAAATATTTTTTTTATATTATATTCTTGTAGTCATAACGTTAATGTGTATTTGAGGGTACATTAATAATCGTAATTTCTACTTTTAAAAAATATATATAATTTCTAAAATGATATGATAATTTTGAACTTTATAATCTATACTAATATAGTAAGGATGAAGAGTTTGCTTGTTTGAACGTGTTAATCTCAGGAACCGCTGGTCCAATTTGAAAATATAGGGTATATTATATTTTCAAAAAAATTAGAGGTCCTTATTAAAAGTCCAATGATGTAACCCAAGATGTAAAAATCGAAATGAACACGAACGAAGCCGCTGGTAGAAGCTAGTTAAAGATAAAATTGGATCATTGCATGTTTGAAATTATTTACAATTTTAATTAGAATATCTTAATAATATTTTGATGAATTAGCTAAATATCTTTATAGACTTTATTGAACAAATTTTTGTAAACAAATAAATAAATAAAAAATAACTTAGAAAATTAATCATCAAAGAGCTCTCAAACTATACAGTATTTTATCTTTGTCGAATTGCGGTCGCATTATCACATAATCTTCATAATAAGACTTTTTATCACATTAAGCGGATACTAATTACGGTATCCGAATACACGAAATAAAAATAAACAAGGTCGGCAGTAGGACGTCACTAAAAATGATATGGCTAATGCCTTAAGGTTGGCAACGTGTCTTCTGGATCTAATGATCTAGGCGGTGTCCATGGGCGACAGGAATCGCTTAGTATAGGTGAACGGTTTTTTTTAATGGACGTACGTGTTTTTAGCCTTATGGCTATTAAAACTAAACAGGATGTTCGTTAACTTACCTAGGAGCCATTGGAGTATTAAGTAAGCACTATAGGGGGAGGGGGGAGAGTCTTTGTTTTGCTTATTTTGGATGACATGATTAGATTGAAATTCTGATTATGAATCATTAAAACATCAATATAATAATTGAAAAATGTTTACGTAAGCATCGGGGAGGGGATGAGAGCTTTGCTTACTTTTGCTGAAAAGGGGGGATAAAACAAAAATAAAGAAAACTAAGAACCAATTTCAAAATGTTCGTATCTAAACACTTAACGCTTTCAACTTAATCAATCCGCCTTAAGAATAATCTCTTTCAATTATTTCAATTTGTACGTGGTTTAACATTATAAATTAAAATTTAATCCTTTCTCAATGTAATGTCGATTTCAGCGTAATCCTTTCATTCCCTCAGAACTTATTGAAGAAAATAATTCAATTTCAGACGTGCCATTGAACGTATTTATAAAGTTTTAAAATAAAATCTCGTGTCATAACGTTCGTTTCCACACTCCTCCGAAACGACTCGATCGAATCTTATGAAATTTTATATACATATTTAGTAGGTCTGAGAATCGGCTACTGTTTATTTTTCATCCCCCTAAATGTTAAGAGAGGTCCACCCCAAATGGTTTTTTAGACTTTTTTCTTTTTTTGTGTTTACAACCCTAAATTTTCACCACGTTTTCTAGGTCATATAGTTTTATATATATAAATATTCAATGTTATAAGAGAAACCAGTAAATACAGCGAACGTTTATGGCAAAGTTATATGCGTGCGGGTAGAACGTAAATCAAATTATTTTTCAGATTTCTCCGCAGTTTCTCTAGCAAAGTAAACTATGAAACTTTTATTTCTTTGTGGAAACTTCACGTTTACCAGTTGTTGTTAAATGTTTTAATGTAAATTTATTAAAAGCTAGCTGCTGCCTGCGGCTTCACTCGCGTACATCTCGATTTTAACACCTTAGGTTACATTATTCGACTAGTAAGGATCTCTAATTTTTTTTGAATAATTTAATATTTTCTCGATAAATGTACTATGCAACACTGAAAGAATTTTTGAAATCTGACCAGCGGTTCCTGATATTAGCGCGTACAAACAAACATATCTTCAGCTTTATAATCTAATATATATAATTCTCGTGTCACAATGTTCGTTCCTATACTCCTCCGAAACGTATCGACCGATTGTGATGAAATTTTATATACATATTCGGTAGGTCTGAGAATCGGTAACTATCTATTTTTTATCCCCAAAATGTTAAGGGTGGTTCATTCGCAATTTTTTTTTATCATACAGCATTAAAAAAATTCATACAATCTTATATATTTACGCCGCAAAACGACGTTTGCTGGGTCAGCTATTATTAGTACACATAAATACAGTTGTTTTTACTCATATGAGTTGAAAACTGATGCGGGTGCACCCGCACGAAACTATCCTATAAAAATAGAATTATTTATTGTAACTTACGTTATGATACAGGCTATATATTTTTTCGTTTTCTATCAAAATACTTTTGTAGTTGATGTAGGATTTTGAGGACTCTGTAGTCTAGCGATCGGATAAAACAACCGTCACGATAGACCAGGGTTTGAGGCCGGATTTGACAGTTGCATTTTCAAAATTTGTAATTTGTATTCTGCCCCGGATACGGGCTGCCTGCAACCGGGCGAGTGTTAAAAACACAGGCATTTCGAGTATTAAATGTGGTGGAAGGAACTCCTAATAATTTATAAGTTCCGTCCGGGTCACGTACCACCGTTCATAGATGAAAAAGTCGTGAATGAATTCATTCAGTCTATGAATTTCCGAGTACTCGAAATCTAAATAAAATAAGGCTTTAAGGTTGGTAACGCGTCTTCTAGATCTACTGATCTTGGAGGTGTTCATAGGCGATAGAAATCCGTTAACATAAGTAAACTTGCAATGACCGTTACTGCACAAAGAAAGAAAAAATCCAACAAATAGTTTAGTTAATATTAGGACACAAACAAACAAATAAACTTTCAGAGCTTTTCGTATAAAGCTATCGTTCTCGTTCCACAAAATATCACCTAAAATGTAAGAATTCAAAAAACAAACGAATGGAGATTCAACTAAGCTCGCATTTCGTAAGTGCTATTGCGTTAATACACAAACATGTTACAATTATCCAGTCTAAGTGACGAACTATAAGCGGAAAATACAAAAAAAGGAAAATATGAAAATATTTCCTCGTTTCACACTTTATTAATTAATTATTAATTGTTATTTAATTTTAAAATATAAAGTCGACAGGTATGTAGTATTTCTTACGAACGATATGTGATCAAGATGATATTTAGACGTTTTTTAAATTCCACCAATCGTTTTAACAGTTAAAACTTAAATAATTGGGCATGAAAAAAATTAAAAAATAATATCACTGTCATACAATGATTCAGTAATCTACTGCACTAAGCACTAGACCGTTTGGTCATTATCTGGAAAACATGATTCTTTGGACAAGGCAATTAAAGGCTAATCATTTATTCATTTGAAATATATGTTCTATGAAATAGGCTCAGGAACGTCTCCTGATATAAGACTATATTAATTGTGACGTAAAAGTTTATAACTTGGACCATTTACAAAAAACTGAAGTTAGGTGATGTCACTCATTACTGTTGACTAAGCCTGATGTTTGCTGAATATTTGAGAGTGCATAAATTTTTTAAAGTTTTATGGATTTTTGTTTAAGAATCACTTAAATTAAATAAATATCTCACTTATATATCTAGTTAGTACACGAGTACAATTTAAACTAGCTGAAGACCGTGACCATGTTTGTGTATGAGTATTGTTTTTACTTAACAGTTATTGTGTTTTCGTGCATCAATCTATACTGATATTATAAAGGTGACGAGTTTGTTTGTTTGTTTGAACGCGCTTATCTTTGGAACCGCAGGTCCGATTTGAAAAATTCTTTCAGTCTTGGATAGAACATTAATCGAGGAAGGTTATAGTCTATATTATATTTTAAAAAAATAGAGGTCGTTACTAAAAGATCAATAAGCGAACGAAGCCGCTGACAGGCGCTAGTCTAACAGATTTTCGAAATTGCTACGTTAGAGCAGATATTGTATAAACCTTACCTAGTATTTTATCGATTACATAATAATAAACGGTCATTAAAGATATTGTAATAAACATCTTGCGATAATATATGTTTTTTAATAATATACTATATAATTTCTTTTTGATATTAAAACACAATCCTTTTAACCATACGGGCATACTTTGTCTCCGTTATATTTTCTCAGCCTTATTTTTCCAACCGCATCTTAAAAACATTTTCCTGTCTAGAGAATATATTACCTAGGGTCTACAGAGCATGTGATAAATTGTATATTCTTTTAAATTTTAAAACTGTATAATAATGATCTATAGATTTGCGTTTTAATACATTAAGTTTTCTAATAATGGTGTTTATTAAATTAACAGCTGAGTTAAGCGGAATTTATGGCTAATTTATGACCAGTGAATATTTTTTGTGGGGTCATCTAGCTAACCCCACAAATGCGTTTCGTTGTTAATAACTTTTATTATGAAAGTTTATTATGTACCCTTCAGTTTTGTAGACAAAGCGAACGTCTATTAAAGACAATTATGATAAGCAATTTCTTAAATCAAACCTGTTTTCGACAAGTATATGAAAACAGGTAAAAAGATAGGTAATTGCCAACTTTACTTAATAAAGTAAATAAGAATAATTTAGTCATAGGGCTGTCGCAAGTCTTGGATAAAGAAAAACACATGTCATTTTAAATAAATTGAAGTAGAAGTAACAATCATAATTATAGAAATAAAAATTCATTATTATACAGAGTGTTAGAGTACAACTCCAGAAAACGAAGACAGTTGATAGTACTAATGACAGTTTTGATGATGGAGGGAAAAAAATCGATCCTGGTTAAAAAAATTAGCATTATTTACGCTTCATCTTGTATGTACAGCTAAATGAAACGATAGTGTCATAAATACGTTAATTTACTAAAAAAAGAACCAGCAATGAAGCATTATAACAAAAACAACTAGACTAACATGATGGAGCGAAATAACGCTAATAAAACTTTTTAATTAAATTTTAAAATAATATACATAATCTGACAAGCATAGCTTTGTCTTCTCACACATACAAGCAGTTTAGTTCATACTATAAAATTTGCTTTTAAAATAAATATTGTAACGATTAAAATAAATTATACACTAATATTACTGTTGTAAAAATAGGATAGTTGTGAAGTGTTATTTGCGTTTCGATTTCAGTCTATAAATTTCCGAATACTCGAAATAAAAATAAGACCTGAAGGTTGGCAACGCTTCTTCTAGATCTACTGATCTTGGAGGCGTCCATGACAGAAATCGCGTAATAACCGAACTGTGTGCTCGTTTGTCTTCCTATCGGATAAAAAAGGGATAAGATTTTTTACTTATTTAATTCAACCTTACGAGAATTTTATTAAAGAATTTCTTGATTCATGGCAACCTTATTCTACTACAAAATGTTTGACGCACTCTCCGTCCTTTAAAAGAATGTTTGGTATTACCTTTTGCAATTTTCTTCTATCTTTTCTATATTCCAGTTATTATTCTATTCGATTTTTATGAATCTTTCATTGAAAAGTTAGTTCAGGTTCGCGTGGAAGTTGCTGGCAAAAACATTTTCCCTTTAAATTGAATGAATATTAAGAATAAACTTAATTTTAGGTTTACGCTTGCGGAAGTGCTGAATTATTTGAGTTTTAAAAGGTGTTTTTTTTTTTTGATAAATTAGACAGACATTGGATAGACTTTATTTATGTTACATAGATTTCTAGTCACACTTAATCATACAGGGTGTTTGGGGACTGCTCCCGAAAACGAAGACAGGTGATAGTACTAATGACACGTTTGATGATGGGACGGAAAAGAATTCGACCCTGACTAAAAAAATCAAATTTTTAAAACGTCTTATTAGCGTTATTTCGCTAGTGTTAAAAAAATGTCTTTTTTAGTCAGGATCGATTTTTTTCCGACCCTTCATCAAAGGTGTCATTAGTACCCGTCTTCGTTTTCCGGAGGAGTCCCCAAACACCCTGTATATTTGTCATTGATTCAGAGATGGTTGCAATGTAAAAAAATATGCGATGTAAGTTTGAAACTATTATTACGAAAAATTCTTACGTAGACATTTATTCTTAATCATTTTTCAATAATGTGACAAAAGTATTGATTGTGTCTTGAGTCACGTCTGTGAATACAGCATTTTGATTTTTAAAAGTTACAAACAAACTTCCTATCTATATACCACTAGCATGGGCCAGCGGCTTCGCGTTTATTTCGATTTTTACACCACGAGTTACGTTATTAGACTTTTAGTAAGGATCCCTAATTTTAGTGAAAATGTAATATAGCCTATGTTCACCGGATGTAGTGTAGCTTCCCAACAGTGGAAGAATTTTTCAAATCGGTTAGGTAGTTTCGGTGTCTATTCAATTCAAACAGACAAACAACTAACCCTTATGATGTTATTATAGAAGTATAAATAAAAATAATTTATTTAAATAGCAAGACGCACAAAGATCTTTCGTCTAATATTAATAATGTCAAAATACGCCTTGTTTTTTTTTTAAACTTTATTATTTTTTACCAAATTAAATACGAATAAATTATTTATTTAAATTTGAAGTTAAAGTAAAGAATTACTCACCGTTTTATTTTATATTAAGAATTGACTACTTCCCGTTTGACTACTCAGTACATTCCGAACGTATGTCCTAAGTAACTATCCAGGAAGGCTCGATGTGAAATATCTGCTCAGTATGCATCATCACGATACTTCGATAATTATGTTAATTACACCTATTTCGTTTTAGAGAACAATCGATTTGAAAGCGTCGAGAATCGGTGATTAATATTGCATTACGACACCGCACCGCTTCGTAGGCGAACGTAGGACGAAACTAATTTTGCGAAGCAAGCGAAATATTACATTATTGATAGAGTAAAGCGCTATAGTTAAGCTTATACGTTATTAGCTGACCCAGCGGACGTCGTTTTGCCACATATCTGATTGTAGAGGGCTGAAAATTTGGCGTAGTAACACTAGTAAGTATTGTTATATGCTGTATCATAAAAAATAAAAATTAGAGGTGGACTACTTTTAACATTTTGGGGGATGAAGAATATGTGTAATGATAATTACATAACAATTTATTTCATTGCTGGTTTTTTTTTTCAGTATTTTTTATGAAATTATCATTTCATTTAGCTGTACAAACATGATCGAGCGTAAATAACTCTAAAAAAACGTTTTAA
>JAOSYY010000001.1:10619931-10632827 GCA_025727935.1 Hebomoia glaucippe | reverse complement strand
AAAAAGTGTATTCTTAAAATTTCGTTCTCAAACATATGCAGATAATTTAAACTCAAATTTTGTAATACTTTTTTTTTTAAATATTACGACTTTATTCATAGAAAAACTTCTCTGGAATTATTCACATATAAACTGTTCTGTAATAATAAGTTCTCCAACAAAATGTATTGCCACAGCGCACGGCGTCGACGAATTAATTATTCTCTTTATAGATATTTGGCTCAAAGTCTAGTAGATATAAATATCGGATCTGTTAACTAAAAACTGCTTAAACTTTTGGCAAGATCGCGCACCAAATGTGTCGCCTTAAAAATATCACCACCAACTGTATTAGCTTGGCTACACACTTTGTTCAAAACGCGTCCATTAGTTCATTAGCCAAATATCATTTCCGGTAGGTATACGTATATTTTGCACTTCCTGAAGTCCAAAGCTTTGAAAGCTAGAAATTCCTTATCCTAAGGTTGACCTAAGTTTGAATCTAGGTTTGAGACTTGTTAAACTATTTTTTCTATATACCCGATATTTCAATCTAATATATAAAATTCTCGTGTCACGGTGTTCGAACTTGAACTCCTCCGAAACGGCTCGATCGAACCTTATGAAAATTTATATAGTTATTCAGTAGGCCTGAGAATCGGCCAACATCTATTTTTCATCACCCTAAGTGATAAGGGTTGTTCATCCTTAATTTTTTTTTTAATTTTTGGTCGAAATTGTTTTTTTTCATTTTTTTAAGATACAGCATATAAAAATACATACAACCCCCAATTTTCGCCCCTCTACAGTCAACCCCTATTATTATGTGGCAAAACGACGTTTGCGGGGTCAGCTAGTAACTTATAGATTTGATGATTTTTATACCCGTGTTACAATACGAGCTTAATTAATAGCTATTCATAAAGATTTGTATAAGTTTGTCTGAAAATCTCTTATTGCTAAGAATTCCTTAAACTGTAGGTTTTAGCATTTTTGTTAGATTATCTAACAAATTTCGATTGGATTAGAGATAATTTAGTACATTTTTGGAACGCCCATATCCGTAAGCTTTGTATACAGGGTGTTTGGGGACTGCTCCCGAAAACGAAGACGGGTGGTAGTACTAATGACACCTGTAACGAAGGGACGGAAAAAATTCGAACCTGACTAAAAAAAGACATATTTTTAACACTATTTACTAGCTCCATCTTGTACAGCGAACTGAAACGATAGTTACATATAAAATACATTACTTTACTAATAAAAAAAGAACCAGCAATTAAGCATGATAACAAAAACAGTTGGACTAACACGATGGAGCGAAATAACGCTAATAAAACGTTTTAAAAATATTATTTTTTTTAAGGATCGAAATTTATTCCGTCCTTCATCAAAGGTGTCATTAGTACTATCACCTGTCTTCGGGAGCAGTCCCCAAACAACCCGTATAGCCTATATTCGTATACAATAAATAATTCAGCAGTCCACGCTTTAAGTTGATTTCAATCTATCATCTAACAGCTTTACAGAGCTTTATTTTACTTTAAACTATTTGATATCTCTACACCTGTCAGAATTAGTTTGGCCCTTTAGCTTTTCGTATATTTGAGCTTTTACGAGCTTCACTTGGCACAAACAACGTCATCTTGGAAGAAAATAACCCACTTTTAATTTTAGTATCGTAATCAATTTGAATACATTTTTTTTATTTTCCAATGCTCGAAGTAAAAATAAATAGGTCGACAGCGTGTCATTAAACACTTAATGTCACGTGACACAGTTATTCTTAGCATCAAGCCAATACTTAGGCAAAGGTTGTATATTTTTTAATTATGCTGGAACTATCTAAGTTATGTAAAACAGGCGAACGATTTATTAAACGTAGCAATTCTTCAGCCAGAGAATTCTCTGTATAGTCACGAAAAACTTTCCTAATACCAGCTAGAGCCTTTTATTGAAAAAACCGTTTTGAGTCATTATGGGATTAATAAAATTTTAATCAACAGATTATTATTACATATTTTCAAACCACAACTCGGATGACTATCACTCGCTTTCAGTTAATGATTTTCCGTTCTAACTAAGCTTTGCATCAACCACGAACGCAAAGATGCAGAATAAAAGCAAAAGATATGATAACTAGAATATTATTAAAGCAATGAGATTGTTACTAGCGAGAAGTCTGGCGCGAAGCCAACTGCTTCCGCTGTGAAAAACATTGCAATGATAAGAACTGCGTTACTATCAAACCTGCTAAAAACCATTTTCGATAACGGTCTATGATATACTAAGCTCTGAATGCTTACTCTATATAAAACTAACTAACCCTCACAATATGGTATATTTAACATAAGTTTTTTTCTATGCGATTGCAAGACAAATGAGCATACAGTTCACTTATTTTAAGCGATTTCTGTTGCCCATGGACACCTCCAAGATTAGTACATCTAGAAGACGCATTGCCAACCTTAAGACTTTACTTTTATTTTGAGTATTCGGAAATTCATAGACTTAAATCGAAACGCGTTACACTTGACGACTTTTCCATCTATGAACGGTCGTACGTGACCCGGACGGAACTTATAAATTATAAGGAGTTTCTCCCACCACATTTAATACTCGAAATGCCTGTGATTTTGACACTCGTCCGGCCACAGGCAGCCCGTACCCGAGGCAGAACACGAATTACATATTTTTAAATGCAATTGCGTACCGACCGGCACTCGAACCCGGTGCTTTGGCGTCGCGGTTGCTTAACCCAACCGCTAGGTTACAGAGCCCTCAAATATATGATATATGTATCCAAACCACAAGACGAATTTTAATACGGTTTTCAAATGTTAATTTTCCGACAGTTAAAGAATAAGAAGGAAGTTTGCGAATATAGTCATTTCTTTATGCTCCAACCCACTAGGAGTAAGGGATGAATAGGCTTTCATTGCGCAAAAGTAGTGCAAAATATACCATCACTACCTCATGCGTGTCTTTAAAGAAAAATTAAGGCATAGAAATGGGAGTTGTTTTAGTGATAGGAAGTAAGTAGACGTATTGGCAACCTTAAGGCTAAAGAGCCATTTTGCATCAATTGTCATTTTTGTGACGATCTGTTGCCGGCCTTCTTTAAATTATTTCGAATATTATATTTACAAGGAAATTAATTTTCAAATTACATAACATAGTCTATTTAACGTTATCTTAGATTTAACGTTAAATATATCAGGATATAAACTCTTCGCACTTCAGACATTTACGATTCGACGCAATAAAAATGTGGAACTTTTTGCAGATATCATAATGTAGGTCAGAATATTAAATAAAATATAAAATTGTATCCACGTAGGTACGTAAACGAAAACATATTACGATTTGTACCGAATTCTTATGTTGTTTTGAAAGTATCGCTCGTAAAAACGAATTTCATATTATTTTAAACAAACCGCTCCCGAAAACGAAGACAGACGATAGTACTAATGACACCTTTGATGAGAGGACGAAAAAAAATTGGTCCAGATTAAAAAAAACATATTATTAAAAAGTTGTATTAGCATTATTTTCGCTCCATCACGTACAGCTAAATTAAAAATACATTACTTTACTAAAATAAAAACCAGCAATGAATCATTATAACAAAAACAGCTAAAGTATTTATCCAAATCAGCTTAGTACTTCAGACACTTCTGGAAAAAACCTAAATGTAATACTTATATTTGTTTCTTCGTCATAGGGGTCAAACAAGTATACAACTCACCCCGTGGCAAGTGGTTCCTTACCACCATGGTCACTGGTCACCCACAAGACCCGGGAGCTTAATGAAGCACTCAATATGTATGTATAACTTTTTTTTTCATTTTCTTACTGTTTACGTGTCTATTGTCTTTGATTTCCGTATAGCCAGATTGCCGACGCCATTTTGATAGCACAGATTAAATGAAGAGAAAAATATTAAGCGTATTTATTTTTAAATTTGGAATAATTATTTTTAGTTAGAGTAATCACTCCTGAAAGTTTAGAAAAGTTGGCAGCATTAAAAGATTAATGGATCTATAAATTGCAAGCTCGGGACTGATGAGTTACTACAAACTTTATATAAGCTTAGCTTGTGGTTTCTGTTGCGAACAATTACAAATTCTACAGATTATATTTCTTACGTTATCACGATTAAACGACTGAACAGATCATGATATAATTTTAAGTAATTTTACCCTCCGAAAGCCATAGTCGTAATGTATAATTTATGGTATAAAATTAAGTTTAAGCTAAATGGCTGAGCTAGTTTTGATAAAATTTGATGTCAACAAAGTACATATGCTAATTTACAATTTATAAATGACACTCAGGCGCATTTACCTTAAAAAAATGTCATGTTCCAAGATCTGACTCAAGTCACGATCTATACTTAAGTATTATCTATACTGCATATGAAAAAACAGTCTTAAAATCAGAGTAGGTACCTCATTAGTATGTCTTAACATAATTTAAGAGAAAATAATGAAAATTTATAACAATGACGAAATAAAACCGTATATTACGCATTACAAAATCAGCTACCTGCCCGCGAAAGTAACATCGAAAACAGTTCAGCCGTTTCAGAGATTAACCGGATTAAACAGACTGACATAAAGAATTTATAATGTTTCTGTTATAAGTTAAGTATAAACGTTGAATGCATTGAAAAAGGCTTTTTAATATAAATTGTATTTAGTTAATTTTTGAATTAAGCTCATCTCGTATCACGAAGACACCTTGACATCGAATTTAAGTGTCAAGAGCATGCAAAATTGTTTAAAAACTTACATTTAATGTATAAAAATGAGTATTGCATTTTAAACTTATTCACGTACCTTGATTATACCATTTCTGCGGTGATTTTTCGGAGCCGAACGTCATTTATTATGCAAATTCTTTAAAAATGTATGAATTGTTAAAATGTTTATGCAAAAGGTTGCGTTTCTGATCAGGCATTAAATATTATACCATTTAAGGCCGTGTAAAAAGCGTGTAAATACTTTTTGAGCTTTTAAAATAAAAATTATCGTCGATGGAATTTATAGGTTTCTGGTAATGTTTGAAGGCTTTTTATTTTGAGTATTGCTAACGAATTGTGTCAAACCTTCATAATTGACAAGAAACTCAATTGACTGTCCCTACTTCACAAGAGCATAATTAACTAATGAAAAAAAAGATGAATAAAAAACATTAAAAAAAATATATTTTAACGAACATGTTAAAAAAAATATAGTTTTATATTATCTTCATTAAGATAATCTTTACCTATATAAGCTGAAGAGTTTGTTTGATTGTCCCAGTATCAGGAACTACTAAGTAGAATTTAAAAACAAAATTGCGATCGATTTTAGTCAAATTGTATATACAATTATGCATATTCAGTGAGTTTTAAGAGTGGTGGACCCCAAAATTTTATTTTTTAGACAATTTGTTTTCTTTTTATTTTTCTATCATACAGCATAAAAATACATACAACCCCAAATTTTCACCCCTCTACAATCAACTTCTATATATTTAAGTGGCAAAACGACGTTTGCTGGGACAGCTAGTAACATATAGATATATAATTTTATCATTACACTGCGACGCAAGCGCATAAATGAGAAGTGTTGTAAGAACAAAAAAAATGTATTCCTTTTGAGAGCTTTTGTTGCGCGCACGGCCTTAACGGTTAAAGTTAAGCAATAATCGCGTATATCGCAATGAAACCCTCCAAATTAAAAAAAAGTACGAGTCATATATCTTTCTTTCAGGATTGGCTTACAACCTTCTTCCTTTATCAAATTTGTATCTTATTTGACGCAACCGAAGACCAGGAATCGAACAGGACGTCGATGTAAACAAAGCATGCTGAAGCTAAACGAGCGCTGAACCAAACAAAATACGTAATAAACAAAATATAATTTAGTTATCTTCGAACCGAAATTGTATATAATGAGTCAGCGAGGAAATAGGTCAGTGGCGGTGCACAGTGTTCGTTCGTCTAAGTTTGTTTCTAGGTTAGATCACAAAGTAGACGCGCGCGCCGACGTTACTAAACCGTTCCGACTCCATAATATTTATACGTTCAGACGTACATACCTATACATACGCGGAGAGGAAAACTTTAGAGAACTTGAGGAAATTGCACGCAAGGTGGATAATTTTGTGTAGTTAGAAGTACAAAGATTCTAATTTTTGAGGACATTGTAGTTTAGCGGTTGGGTAAAGCACCCGCGACGCCGGACCACCGGGTTCTAGTCCCGGTCGCAGTGAGATTTAAAAATATGTAATTTGTGTTGGCCATTGGGCCAGACAAGTGCCAAAAACACAGGCATTTCGAGTATTGAATGTGGTGGGAGGAACTCCTTATAAATTATAAGTTCCGTCTGGTTCATGTACGACCGTTCATAGATGGAAAAGTCGTGAAGTTTTATGCACATTTAGATTTCAGTTTATGAGGCCTTAAGGTTGGCAACGCGTCTTCTAGATCTACTGATCTTGGAGGTGTCCATGGGCGACAGAAATCGCGTAATATAAGTGAACTGTATGCTCGTTTGCCTTCCTATCGCATAAAAACAATATAGGATTTATGATGCTTATACATATAATAGGAATCTTTGTATATGCTAGCGTATGTTATATATTATGTTAAATAATAGAGTGTTGTTACTTTCTCTTATAAAATACTGATGTTAAAAACTTTAGTAAATAGTAGACGGAGTCTCTAGAGAGATGAATGAATGATATTTAAAGAGTAATACGGGAAAAACTTTGTTTAAAAATTCTTACAATTTATATCTATATACGTATACGGATCAGCCGTGGTGCACTTCACCACCACTTAAGGCAAAAATAGTATGGGATTATTATAAGCATAAACTAAAAAGCTCTTATTTACACACAAAGTTGTATGCAAACTAAGTCTTTTTGGTTAAAACTTATTAACGTTTAGCTTCGTTTTTAAACTTTTGCTAGTCGTTGAAATAATGCTAGTCCATTCTTAACTTCACTTCGTTAATATTTTATAATTTTATCAGGTACATATATTGTTCCGAGTTAATTAATACATACTCGTTTGCTACATATCATCCGGAACGAGTTTCTATATTGTCCAACTTATAAATTATTCTCATTATAAAAATCTCATAAACATTAAGAAAACAAACAGATTCATCGGCGCATAAATTATTTTTGAAATTATTGAAGTTTATTAATATTTTCCGAATGTTTATTTTTGTTGGTAGCGGTCGATAAAAATTAATCGTTTCGATTCGCGCCAAACTGCCGGCGCCGCCATCTTCCTTTTTAATTTTGGCGCCATTAAAATAATTAGAGATGTCGTCGTGGCCGAGAAACGTAGAAAATTAGCGAATTGCAATGTTCTGATTTGATTTATACGACTATAATAATTTATTTTAATCTGCGGTTTATTTTAGGCGCGTACTATTCTGAATAGATTTTCATATTTTTAAATGCTGTTTAAGTAAGACATCTTGTTTACGAACGATATTTTCAACTAGTAAATATATTGGCTCGGTATGGGATAAAACTTTATCCGTTGGTTAATTAAGACCCGAATCAGTCTTCCGGACAGGCCATTTGATGAAATTAATAATAGAAAAAATACTTTGGTGATTAGTAGACTACAAAGTTACGAAATGGCACTCAGAGACAACCCAAAGACCGGCAAAGCGTCTGTAACAGTTCAAGGGTTGAAAATAGTGATTTTTTTGTATATTTGTTTCGGCTAACCGCCTAAATAAGTGATGAAATTTATGGTTCTACTATAAGCTACCATCATCATGACTACTAAAATTACGTAAAATTTAGAAAAACATATATTCTATTTATAAAATTACCGTGTCACAATGTACGTTCCCATACTCCTCCGAAACGGCTCTACCGATTCTTATGAAATTTTATATACATGTTCACTACGTCTTAGAATCGGCAACTATCTATTTTTTATCCCTTTAAATGTTAAGGGTGATCCACTCCTAATTTTGTTTTTATTATTTAGATAACATTTTTTGCTTTTATATTTTATGATAAAGCATATAAAAATACATACAACTTTTATATATTATGTGGTAAAACGACTTTTGTTAGTTCAGCTGATAACATATCTAATATATAAAATTCTCGTGTCACGGTGTTTGTAATTCTACTCCTCCGAAACGGTTCGACTTTCGTGAAATTTTATAAGCTTATTGAGTACAGCTGAGAATCGGACAACATCTATTTTCTTCCCCAAAATGTTAAGGGTTGTCCACCCCAAAATTTCTTTTTATTATTTTTTAGACAAAACTTTTTGTTTTTATTTTTTTATACTAGAACATATAAAAATACATACAACCCCCAAATTTTATATATTTATGTGGCAAAACGACGTTTGCTGGGTCAGCTAGTATTCTTAAGATTTCAACATGACATATATTCATGGACGCGTACCTAAACGATATACATAACATTGTAAACATACTTTGAGCTAGTAATGTTTTTAAAACTAGGTTAACGCTGATTATGACCTAATTCACCCTTACACAAGGTCAATCGCGATCCACAACCTTCGCCACTTGTTAAATTTTTTCACGCGCTATCTCGCATAACAGCATATTAATTATACGTTTAAGAATTGTCGTAATCCGATAAAAAATGCTACAATAAACGTTAATTTGTGTAAAATAATAACGACCTTAAAAGGACATCGGAATCCGATACGTACTCTAGAGGTCTTAAACTTGTTTGTCGCATAAGAAAAACTGTTGACATAACGCAATAACTCATGTTTTGAGTTGAGTCGAATTAAATTTTCAATTAATCAATACCATTTAATTTATATATATCATACGGCCTCATTACTTCACAGAAGCATTCCGATGGATTTTTAAAATACCAAAGACCAAAACTGAACGTTAATTAGTCGTTTTCCAAGTATTAACATAAACATAAAATAATGAATTTCAGTGTCGTATTAATACAATTATTGTCCTTAAGATTTTTACTGAACAGCTGTTGCGTGAGTCACGCGGCATTGGTCGGAACGTTTGAGAACTCGTGTTCTCGCCCGACCCTGAATCTGAACGTGGATTAAGAGGAGCAGAAAACAAAAATTATTTGCTCAAAACGTAACTCAATGACGCGCGGAATAATCTACTGACTACATCCGCGTAAAATTTGGCATAAATACAAGTGCATTTGGATAACACTATTTGTGTTAAAACATTACGTACATTACGAAACTCTTAAATTCCCGCCTGTCTAAGAAACAAGAGCGAGTTAATTTGTACACTCTATTTTTGTCGCTGAGTTTGATTACAATAATATTTATAAAAGTACTCACATTATGCTGATGCAGCGTTAATATCACGTTGTCGAAGGATGAAGAATTTGATAGAGCCTCTGAGCTGCCACGCAAGAGCTCGGCCAGCAGGTCCGTACCCGGTTTGACTCCGGCTAACTTGGAAGGCGATGACGTTGCTCTAACATGCGTATGGCCTCTCGGTCGCGAGTCCGACGTAGGCGCAGCTCCCGCACTAATTTTCCGACTAGGCACGGTCGCATCTGAAAAGCTTCTTCGTCCAACTTCAACAGACCTACATGTCGGAGCTAAATTTCTACCGAAAGGCCGCGTGAATTGCTGCCGCTTTGCTTCAACGTCTGATGTGTCTGAAGGGCTGTACGGGGACGGCGACGCAGTGCGATCACGCGAGCAAGTATCACTCTCCGCCTCTGACGGAGAGTCACCCCTAGACGTGACACCATATTTTCTCCGCGCTCGATAGACTTCTTCCTCTTTCTCGTCGGAACTCTGTTGTGAAAATCTTGCGCGTCTTGCTCTTAGCGTATCTTCGGTTTTCGGCCACATCGGCATTGTGCCTTCGTTCGGACTCGGAGGCCCGTTGGTGCACGAGTCGTCTGATTTATCGCCTAATAAAGAAGACGTTCTGGTTTCTGCCGACAATCTCATATCTTGTAACGAAGCATCGCTGCTTTCTCTATTACAACCGTTAACTGGCGGTGGAGGATCATCGCCTCCGTCGTCGCTAGCCGTCGTAATATAAATGCCTTTTCTCCTCTTCGTCTTATCTAGAGGTCTTCTCCGTTCTCGAGCACCGATGGGAGCCGGTGTGCACGGGTTTTGAACGGCCGCTAATAAATGGGCAACTTGCTCACTCGTTATAGTTTCGTCTTCCTTATCTCGATCTAAGGACCCGTCTGACGCCGCATCAGAACGCTGTGCTTCATCCGGCGGAATATCTTTCGACCACTGTTTCACTATACACTCGTACACCGGTATGGGGATTGGCACCGAACTATCCAATTCACCCGCAGATTCTTTGCGATTTGGAATATTAGCACACTCACAGTCCACATTAGCACACGTATTTGGGGGAGGATCGGGGAGGGGCGGGAATGCGAAAGGTTGAGACGGTTCTAAAGGTGAGGTTCCTTCACTATGCGCCTGCGCACTATCAGCCTGTGAACCGTCACTCTCTTCACGTAATTCATGTAACACTCGTGGGGGCATTAACGCGGGCAAACTACCCCCGGCATCGGTCGAATCCTCCTCCCGCACAGGAGGTACACGCCGCGGTAACGGATGGGTCAGAGAGCGAGCACCCAATTGTTTGTGTAAAGCGTCAGGAGGTGGCGAGCGCGCAACCGGCAACGCATTCGCGAGCAGGCCTTCGTCCGAACCTACTGCGGAATCGACGGACGCGACAGATCCGCCCTCGGTCACATTTTCCTCCGTAACACTGGCGGAATCGTCGCGCCGCGAAACACTGTCACCCGTTTTAGGAACTCGTTTTCCGAAATCGAATATCGACGGTTGTTTACCGCGATAATACTTCTCTTGAACGAAGTCCCCCTGGGAGAACGATGCACTACGATAAGGAATAGTTTTTTGCGCGTAAGAACCGACTATCGAGCGGGGCTCGACGCGTATTAAGGTGATTTTATCTGCGTCGAACTCATCGCAGCGGTCGACCGACGCGCCGCGCGGCGGGCTGTGGCGATGACGCGAGCGCGGCGGAGGAACAGGTGGCAGGATAGGCGCGGTGTGCGGGGGAGGCGGCGGTGGCGGTGGCGGCGGCGGCGGCGGCGGAGGCGGGGCGGGCGCGGCGTGGGCGCGCGGCATAAGCCGCTCGGTGAAGTCCTTCAGGCGCTGCTGGCGCGAGGGCCGCTCGTCGCGCGAGCCGCGGCCCAGGCGCCGCTGGAAGCGCTCCAGCGTGCGGCGGTCGGGCTTGGCACGGCCGAGGCACGCCGCCACCGCCTCCTCGGAGCAGCAGCGGCAGGGGCAGGCGCGCGGCGGGGCGGCGCGGCGCACCGTGTAGCGCACTGCGCCCAGCGTCACGTACGGCGACCTGCGCACACGGCGATATATTTAGCGAGCGACGTGCAACCCGCCGAGCGGTCGGACGGCGAGTGTGACGGATTTAGAGCGGAGAAACTTCCCCCGCGACTCGTTGCTGAATTCCGGGAGGATTCCCCGCGACCCACTCCGATCGAGAGTTATATCGGAGCGGATGATTCGCATCTGCCCGTTCTTTGTAGTTATGGACAATCGCAGGAGATGGAAGCGAGCGGTTTACGACGGACACATGTAAACTGAGATATTTGCGTCCGAGTGCAACGAGTGAGTGATCAGCATAAAGGCGGCAGGTGGCAGACAGACAGACGGAAGACGCTTCGGGTATAAATAGTTGAACGTTGGCAATTTGGCAATAGGTCGACCTCGCACCAATGTTTACATTTCCCGCGATCTCGTTGCACAGGACGATACTTTATCAATCGAATTTCAAGTGCGCAAGCGAAATAAGGAGGGAGACAAACGGCTATAAATCAAAGTCCAAACAACCGCTTACACCTCCGTACTGCCTACACGTTAAACATCATAAAGATGGAAGCACATGTATTCTTAATGCACTGACTCATATGCGTTATTTAGCCGTTTAGGTGAACCGAGTCAAACATAAATAAAAAAATATTTATACTACCACTTGAACAAACATACAATCGTCTTTTAACTCTTTAATGACATTCCAAAGATGTTTTGCAATTTATCATCGGCAATATATTTTCAAGTACAGTTGAGAAATACAGAAGTGATAGAGAAATCAAATCTAAGACTAAAGCCCCATTTACATAGAGAGAGTTTCTCGCCTCGAAGATACGATTACCAACAGCAAAAGATGATCCAGTAAACAAATTAGTGTACGGAAGCGCGGTAATGACACTCAAAGAGGTAAGTTCTGGTTAAACGTAAACGCTCAGAATGTAAGATACTCTCCCCATGTAAATGGCGCTTAAGGAAAACACAAGGAAAGTTATATACAGGGGACCTGTTGAAGTCGCGTCTCTTTCGGACGCCATCTTGCGGGGAGCGCGCGCGCGCGTCCGACGCCATTTGTGGTCACGTGACACCACGCATGCTGCGCGCGGCTACTGGCCCCTCTGGAACAACAATACCTTTTAAATATATTTAAATACAATAAATTAATACACGTGAATAATTAATTATGTTATATGGCTAAGAGCTTAAAGCTGGCAACGCGTTCACAAGACGCCCTGGTGTTTGAGGTGTCCATAAAAAATTAACGTTTGTTTATGGAGCTTTTTACAACCACTAGTTTTTCCGGTGCGGTTTGCTAGTGACAGACACAAGACCACATTTGCTATGAAATTTATTTATATACACACGTAGATATAAATAAAGCAAAAAAATTGCTACGACTTAAAACTACACAGAATAAAAACCATATAAGTTCTGTATAGATCGGATAGATACGAAAATTTTGAGATGTTTCCAATGTTCACTACTATATATAAATGAACGTTTGTTAGGGGTCCGCTCCCGAAAACGAAGACAGATGATAGTACTCATGACACCTTTGATGATGGTACGAAAAGAAATCGATCCTGAC
>JAOSYY010000001.1:10578593-10594719 GCA_025727935.1 Hebomoia glaucippe | reverse complement strand
TGCATATACCATATCGTATCTAGAGTCATTAAAGAAATACCTGGTGATAATATTAATACATATAATAAGTCTGTGGAAATAACATAGCTCCGTTTATTATTTCATATATTCAAAAAATCTATTCAAAAATATAGAAGTGGTTGATAAAATCGATATGAATGCCAGCGAAGCCACGGGCAAAAGCTTGTGTATTTTATAAACGTTAAATCTAAATATCAGCTGCAAAGGAACAAGCCTGTAGGAATAACAAATAGGATTTTCCATAATAAAATTACGTAATAACAATTTTCAAGGTACGTATTCAAAATGGCCGACACCGTCCACGAATCACAATCCACTGACGTCATTTATAAAGTTTTTCACTACGAGCCGAACTGTTGATAGTTTTACGAGAACAATAATTTGAATTTAAAATACCGAATGTCTGTCAGATGCCGGTCAAATGTGGACGGACAGAGAGCACACAGAATGACAATTGTTTTATTAACATAAAAGTCCGGGTGTTTACTAGAAAGCGGGTAATTTGGATACAGGCGCGGACGCAGATAACATTTTTGATGTTCAATTTGATAGTGTAGGCATATTATTCGTACAACGATAATAAAATGGAATCATTATGTATTAAACTTCCGTCAGAAAACAATTGTTGAATCACAAAATAGGTAAGTAAAAGGCTCATAATTAACATCAATATTTCTTAATGATTGCCAGGTGTTTGTTGATAGAACGCTTATGAGTTACGCGGACAGAAATCTTTATTATATTTTAACTTGTGTTAATTTAATGTCAATCATTTGATGATAGTTGAAAATGGCTCGTGAAATGTTTTTTTATGAATGAGTTCTTATAAAATTTACAAAAATAAGTAACACCTCACAAAAGATTTTTTTGGCTCTATATACTAGATTCTGACACCCAAATCGGTGTCCATACGATAGATATTTTATGTTTTCATTATATTTTAATAACATTTTTTGCAGAAATACAAAACATCGTAAGCACATTTTTTAGATGTACATATTTAAACAAGTCTACATTATTACGATTGTTATTTTGTGGCGTTTCATCGGAAAAAGTCTAATCCAGACTAAAAACTAAAAAAAAATATGTTCTTTAATAGTTAACATACAAGAGGGAATACTCACAATCTACATGGCATTTCCTAAGTTTGTTTGCGTCTTCCCCGTGACAGAGAGCATAAAGATTCTTTCCTGTCAACTCTTCCGCGGTGTACCCCAGAAGCTCTTGAACCCTGCTGAGAAATAGATAATCTAATTAGTAATTATATATGTATTTCTAATTAAAATAATCCATGAACTATTGACATTGGGCATGAAGCAAATTTTTATCAAATACTTGTTTTTGGAACATATATCCTTGATGGGAGTGGTAGAGGAATAGTTAAGAATTATATAATAATTAAAATTATAAATATATACTTTATTTATTTTATTGTAATAAGTATTTTAATTTTATATAATTATGATTATATAATACTAGATATATATTATTCGTATAATAATGTCTTGGGCAATAAGAATTCAATTTGATTGTTTTTCGTATATATCTTATCGTCTTAATATACCATATGATAAACGTAGAAATATTTTTAATCACAATTATTAAATATTAAATCTCCATAAAATATTACTACAAAATTTACTAATTACTGTACTATATTTTTAATTGTACATGATTGAATAATTAAGAGAAGCGTCTTCATTAAGTTATAACTGGTTTCAGACAGCTGTCTTAACATTGTAATTAACAAATTAGTTTATTGTCGAACAAGTTATTCGTTGGAAATTTAGCTAAACAAATAATTTCTAAGTTTAGCGAAAGCAAGATTGAGTCCGCATAATAAGTCACAATGTGTTATGTCGTATCCGATACTATGGTAACTAGACCTCCAACATATGTTTCACTTTTATTTTATACAGAGTGTTTGGGGACTGTTCCCGAAAACTAAGACACAAACACCTTTGATGAAGGGACGGAAAAAAAATCGATCCTGACGATAAAAGACATATGTTTAACACTTTTTATTAAAATTATTTACGCTCCATTTTGTAAGTACAGCTACATGAAACGATAGTTTCATAAAAAATACATTATATTACTAAAAAGGAACCAGCAATGAAGCATGATAGCAAAAACAGCTGGACTAACGTGATGGAGCGGCACAACACTAGTAAAACTTTTTAAAAATATAATTTTTTCTAGTCAGGATCGAGTTTTATTCCGTCCCTTCATCAAAGGTGTCATTAGTACTATCGCTTGTCTTAATTTACGGCAGCAGTCTCCAAACACCCTGTATATAAACTATTTTTAATATCAAAACTTAGTTGTTTAATCGTACAAACAAACATTTCAATTTGTATTGAATAAGTTACTTTAATACCTGGGCTCGCAATGCGCTATCCTGAAGTCAAAATTGATTCTCGTCACAAACATGTCAGATTCCAATCTGATCTCGTGGACTGAGGGTGGTGGAAGTGCAATTGCAAGAGCTACCATCCCCAAAAGAGACGGTGGTGTTTTCCGACTGTGTGAAAAGGTGTACTGTGGCCGTAGTCTGCAAAGCATTAGAACCACCTGGAACAAAAGATATATTTTTTCAATATACGGAAAACAACCTTATGAATTCACTTTTCAAAAACATGTAAATTCTTAAATTTTTATATAAAAATTCTTAGTGAACTCTTCGGACTAACAATAGCTAGTAGTTATATTTATACAAAGATAAAAAATATAGACGAATTGAGAACCTCCTCCTTTTTTAAAGTCGTTCAAAAATAGGTCTTTTTGTCAGGTATACGCTAATAAGGATTTCGCAAAACCCCGATGTATTCAATATATTCGGTTTGAATTATGTCAAAGTAAATGTATTCGGAACATTATTTTGTTCTAGTTAAAGAGAAATTCCATCAAGAGTTGGCAAACTTGGAGTAATACGCTACGTGTCGAAAATGAGGAATGAATTCGGAAAATCAAGTCATAAGTTGATATATGTACATAGATATGATCGACACGAAGCGTATTAGCAACACATCTGGAATGTGTGTTGCGTAGATAGTAAAATTATAACGAATCTTGTAAAAGTCGGATTGCAATTCGTCATCTATTTACAACTGATGTGCCATGACTTTGTCCACGTTATATTCTCATATATGTATTCATATATTAATTTTTTTTTATAGTGCACGCTTCATATTAAATTTTAAAGGCATTTTTTAGATCAAGTATAGGCTATGTTCCTAGTCTAATATAGCTTTCTCTGGATGAAACCGTTTTTAAATTATTAAGTAGTTTTTTATTTAATTTAAAACATATCAAGTTTAGATTTAAAAAAAGACAACTTAAGTATACGTTACGTTTTTAATTTTTACCTATTAAATATTATATATCGTGTCCTTATAATCCTTCTAGGTGAAAAAGTCGGGACGTGAATGTCCTTATAATCTTTAATTGACAAACCACAAAATATGACTAGTATCATTGACTAGTAATTAATTTCTCTCACGCGTCATCTGCCATCCTACGAACCTAATACTAGCATAAACATGACTATCATAAAAATATTAAGTAATATTCCCACCTGCACTTTTTTTTAGTAACCGGCATAATTCGAAAACAATTCAATAAATCTACGGATGAGAATACAATCTGTAAAGTAATTAAGAGGAAGTTAGGAAGGCATAAAGGATGGACTAACACCAAAATTGAGCCATAAACGTGTTGCCGTTGGCATAGAACTGGTAATAAACGATTTTCTCTAATGGCTTCGTCGATATTTGCGCATTTAGATGGAGATAAATTAAAATTATGGGTTTAATTTTCTAATTGGAAACGTATGATTTGTTAACACGTCGTGACTACGATTTTAGGATATATAATTTGATTTAAAACAAAAGTCAAAACCTGAGCATTATTGTCTAACTGATAACGGTGATAAGAATATTATAGCAGAGCAAATTCTTACGTGATATTTTTTCCCACTAACCGCAAGACACTAAATAAAATAACAGTGTCGTTTCATCCGGAACAATCTATTAAGAACAATTTTACGCACCTACTAAGTTATACTTCAAGTTGAGATATGATCACATTTTATTTGCTAACACCGAGTTAAGGCAAAAATTATGGGCCCAGACCCGGTGCCTTGAGGCACCCCACGCGGCGTAATAACTCCAGCAATAATATTTGTGATCTAAGACGGATAAAGCGACTGCAAAATGTTCAGAGGTTAACCGTATCTCTGCTTGTTAGGTTAAAATATCAAGCAATTAAGTTACGATTCAATCCCAAATTATAGGTTCACAGTCCATTGGAGCCTTTAAGTGTAATGATGTCGAAATTCAAATTTAAAATTTGCTGTACTGTTAAACACGAACATATCACATTTAAGACGACTTTCGAAACTTAAACAATACATAGCAAAACATAGTTTTTACGAAGAGGAACAAATCTTAAAAATACTATCGTTATACTAAAAAATTAACACAAACGGTTCAGGCTACAGGAGTCTATTAGGTAGATACTAATATCATCAAAACCTTTCTCTTATAAGAATGTTGGGTCATAGAAACTTCAGCTTAAACATTCTAACCTATTACAACAGGATAAATGTATAATTTCCGCACTGCCCTAACGCTGAGAACACAATTCAAAGTAACACTCGGTTAATGATAATGTTTTTTTAATTTCTTGCTTATGATACCCACCCGCCAGTTACCACCCTCTCCGTATCTTGCAGTATCGCCCTCGTGGCTTCTCCCAACCTAGATTGAAAATGAAAATTCAGCGTGCATTTTTATCTTTAAACACTAGATAAGAAAATGTCCACAAATTTTCAGTCCCATCTACTAATGACTCGGAAGTTATTATTTCTCACGATGATGAATTTCTCTCGCGATCAACGTTTTATCTTGAATACTTGTTGAATTTTTTGTAATGTTAAGTTTATGTGCTCCTTGGTCTACATTGTATTCATTTTTACTATCGTACACATCTAAAAGTTTATTAATTACTATATAATAATATTTATTAAGATTAATTACATCATCCTTCACTATAATTTGTTAGTATTTATTGTGTCTATCATGGGGTTAAGTTGTTAATGTCAAAGTTTAGTTACTAAAATTCTTACCCTATATCCCGAGGACTTGAAGTGACATCCTCGCTTCGTTAGTGTACTCTTCATCCTGATACAAAAAGCTCTATCCATCCCACGAAACAGTGCTCCACTTGCTGCTAAAGTCATCTGTGCTGATACTGTGAAGGAGAGGTTTGTTTTAACTTCAATTCTAATATTACGTAGAAGTGAATTAATGATGAAACTTTTTGTGCATGTTTAAAAGGATTCGAGAATGGTGTAGATTCATAATTTATTCCAAAAAATAAAAAAATATATATTTAAGACGGTCGTACATCAATATAAGTTTAATAATAAACTTTTGATTATATTGTAATGTTAAGTACATTATATGTACAGTACAGTATACTGCTTAAAAGCCACTGTGTTAAAAACACAAACGTTTCAATAATAATAATAATGGTTACTAATAACAATTAAATACATATAACAAAAACCTTAGCCACAGCGATGCGTGGAAGGGTCATCTAGTTTTCATATAAAGTTAGTGACGTGGTCTTTTATTCGTAGTAATTCGTGTAGTAATTGAGTTTCATTAAATTTAAGTTTACGTTAAAATTCTACTTAAACGTAAAGTCATTCAAATAGAATTCTGATGGCTTGATTGATTAACTAGTTGGCTATCTAATTACGTGAATGAATCTTTGGGAGCGGTGAGAAGACACCACGGCATAATTGATTTCAACAACGCTTGTAGCAGTCACTGGGAAATTGGTCAGGGGCTCTCAACATTTTTAACATTATTAACATCATTTTTTTATGACCGATATGTCAACGTTAACAAGCTTTTTCATTTTATGGTGTAATTATATATAATTTGTATATTTGAGTGTATTTAAAACTCAAACATTTTATGTTATAATATATTTCTAGAATTCAAGGAAAACCTAGCTCTGATACTATGCGAATTGACATACATAACATTAAAAATTATGATCTTTGTTGCTTTTTATTAGCAATGCAACTCATAAAACAAAAGTTAAAATGATTTTAGTAATCGCAATTCAACTAGTCTCTGAGTCACATCCACCAAAAGAGTGAGATGACAATGCATATAATTACCTTGTACCATGGAATTTCCTGATTTAAAATCATGTGGTTTACAAGCAGGAATTTTAAATTATTACAATAGTAATTATTCACGAATTGACATCTATGACGTAGATAGGATGAATCATGAAAATGCAAATTTTATTACTTTCCGTTTAAGACTACGAAACGGACTTTTAACAAAAATACTTTGAATAAATAACAACGGTCTGTATTGTTTAAATTATTTATTTTAACCAATCGTACTTTCTTGTTGCTCAACTGGTGCATGAAAAATGTATAATGTTCTAAGAATAAGAACATAAATTCGTCTCTTATGTAATTTTGATATATTAATTAATAATCAAAAACATAAATTAGGTTTAGAACCACTGGCCTTATCTTATCATCTTCGAAGCATTTCTACGGCTATCAATAGACAATCCAGCATTTAACACGCTTTTCACTCTTCAATCCGATTTTACTACGCCATTCCACATACAATGATATCCTGTCACACTTGATCCTGATAGAATTTTTTGTACCTACCCTCATTTTTTAAACGAGTAAGTAAATTGAAACCGATTGTGTACATAACAATGTAAGGACGTTAGCTTCGGAATCAATTTGTGTAAATTGCTCTAGATGTTGTAAAAACCTTCGGGAAGGATGGTTCCCTGTTCCGTTACAGGCGTCGATTGTCAACAAATCAAATTGTTTTTTCTTATACCTGAATGTTGTATCAAAATCAGGACGAATCACAGATAAAATTATGTACGTTGATCATTGTATTATAATCATATAAGTCGTATTTCGTTGTTGATGTTTTACTATTAAAAATGTATACCTATACATTTTTAATAGTAAAACATGGAAGTACCTACTTCCAAGTTTTATGTATAATTTTGTCATATTTGTTTTTATGTGACAGACGATCATTATCCTCATTTTGTAGTAGACGATACACTGCTGACATATTATTCATCATGTTAAATAACATCCTTTATGAAATCCTCTTCATCACAGGGCCTACAAGATATATATTGTAACAATTCACATACTATTGGAAGTCGCAAGGTTTGCCAGTATATTAAAAAAATAGTACATCAGGCTTAGCTCTAAAGTACATAGCAAAACATGAATACTTTAAAGCAACGAACGATAAAAACCCCGAGAGCATTGGACCGAAAACTGCTATTTGTCAGAGAAATTATGTACGAGATTTTTTGCTCATTACAAATTTTAATTGAACTTAGCACCTATCGAGCGTTCAAAAACGATTCCTAGAGGAGACACAGTTTTATCCGTGGCGCCCAAAATTCAATTTTTCCCATAGCAATAAAATATTAATCAAAATTGTAAAGGTTGCCACTGACTCCCCATTGACCGTTTCATAAGATCCGAACGCAGCGTGGAGAATCCATAATCTAATTTCAATTTGACAGTAGACTTATTAAGTGGAGCATTCAACAATTCGTCGGAGATAGGCCATACGCTAACAACTATCATACAAATAACTGTAAATAAATTTGTTTCTGCAAAACTATATGGAAAAGCACTCTTAGAGACCGCTAGATCCACCTACTACGAATTTAACCAGTGCAAAAAAGAATTTCATAGCTTTTCAGTGAACGTTGGTTCACTCAATATTTATGATTCTATAATAGTGGTAACATTTATGTATGTATGTATCTATTTTATATGAAAACGTATGTATTCAGACCAATACCGATATTTTTATTCATAACTCATTTTTCACTTTACATTTTGTTTAACGTCCATTTTGTCCTTTTCTCTTCAAATTTAATTGTGAAAACATTAATTTTTTTATCTATATCTTTAATAACTCATATCTACTGTACTGTCTATTTATTTTTGCTTAAATGATTAAATATCCAAGATATATTAATTAATTATTGAACTACATCTTAATTATAATTTCATTCGTTAATGAATTAATAATGTGAATAATTTATTAAGAAGGTTGACTTTTAAAAAATAATTGGCTGAAAGACTTAGAAGTCATCTAGGTACTGCTGAAAAATTATGAAAATGAACACAGTACATACAAGTTAATATTTTAGAACCTCGAGGAAGTCGTTGACGCTACGCGAACAGAAATTGTTTTATATTAGAAAATGTTGCTCTATACATAAAATATATTTTGTTACTTCAACAAATGTTTTTCTCTTAGGTTGTATGAAGAAAATCTAACAGAAAATTGACTAACGGATCTATCGAATAACAAATGGTAGCGACTTTCTTAACTTTTTCTAAAAATTTCTAATTTATTCTGCCTGAATAAATCTAGGTCTTAATCTAAATTCGGATACGTAAAAAGTGAACGCAATGTAAACGACTAAACTGAATTTGTTAATTTAGCAAAGATGCAAAAAACTGGTTGGCAAAAAATTTGGCTCAACATCCCACAGCAATCTATCCGTTAATAAACCAAATTGCTGTTAGACTGACATGGTAACAAGTTTAATTAAATCTTCGCAAGAACTCCTTCCACTAACGGTAGCTTTACCATCATGATTTTGAAGAAAAAAATCTTGACTTCAACTTTCTGAGCCACAACATTACTGCCTTTTATGGTTTGTCGGCTGTATAGCTTAGCGGTTAGATAAAGCACTAGGTTCGAGTCCTGGCCGGAAAGCAAGTTGCATTTCCACAGGTATGGGCTGCCTGTAGCCGAGCGAGTTGCATTTCGAATGTTAAACATGATGGGAGCCACTTTTAAAAAAATTTGTTATATCCCACTTAAGTACCAACGGTTGACATTTTTTCTGAAAGATTATAGCGTATTTGGTCTATTGACATAAACAAGACTTTTTTAGCTAGAGCCCACCGCACGCCACGTGGGTAAATAAACCAACGATGACCGGCGAGGTCTTCCATAGATAGAAAGATCGTGAAGTACTATATCAATTCGACTTCGGTCTAAAAATTTTCCAATGCTTAAAGTAAAAATAAATAAATCGACAGCACATCATTGAATAATTAACGAGTTCCGACCAATAAGTGCACCATAGCTCGTCAGTACCAAAAAGTAAAGTTTCTTACTTACCATCAGGATTATTAGTTCCATGCTGACTTCCTTCTTCGCTTCCCGATGCGGGACTATTGAGTCCTGCACCGCCTCGACCAGCGAGTGACAACCCTAATTGTTCAGCTATTTCAGCGTGATCCGCCTGATGGACGTAGTCAAAAATACTACTACCCGTCATCTCTACCTGGTAAAGACAATTGCACTGATATAATGTATGCATGATTATTGTTGTATGCATAAACCTAATTCTACGGATCATTAATTGCAACTATTTTCTTCTTTGAAGGTAGTAACTGAAGTCGAACAAGTGGAAAGTAGTGCTTTAAGATATAGCTCTACGGAAAAAAGGCGTGGTTATATGTATGTAAATTTTGTTCATGAAGAATAAGATTTCGAAGAACAATTTCTATTTTAAAAAGATTTCTGGCTTCATATTGATTAAGTTTTTTCGTATTGTGTCATAACTAAATAACAAGGATTAATAAAAAAATAAAAATATCGATCGATTAGAAAATCAGTCGCTACCCAACTTTCCCGTTGACCCTTTCACGGCATATGCAAATGTATCTTTAAATAAATTTATCAAATATAATTGTGGGACCTTATTAAACATTCAGATGGTGCGTATCCGCAGTGGTGGCGTGCATTTGAATAGCCAAGACAATGGTGACGTTACGGTGGTCGTTTCTTAGAAAGATCCGGTGTTTATAGTGTTTACTGATTCTGTGATCGGCCACAAATTTGATTCGACGACAGGTGCATCGATGTGTAGCTCCTAAATTAACTGGGTACTCAGTTTTTTACTCTGTTAAATCTAGTTGTTGGTTAAACTTCTAAAATATTTTTGAGTTACATCTTAGTCAGTTAAGCATGATCCTTCTAAATGTTGACATTTTATAAGTAGCGTGAAGATAAGGCTTTTTCAAAACTTCGAAGAACAAAAACCTTTTCCTAAGAAAGCCTTAATGTCCTAAAGCGAACTCACGTAAATAATATCTACGGAGGCCGAGGGTCGGAACACGTCAAAACAAAAAATAAACTATCCATCCCCACCTATGAGGGAAAATAAGATTTCCTATTGTCGTCGTTATCACGGCTCCGCCGAAAAAAATGGTAACAGAATTTAATATAGCTAAGCTTGGCCATAAGAAAGTTGTATCTGCTTATTTACTGGGAAGTTTATGTATTTTATGTGCACACACACTAAGATGCTCATGTGAGGTGTTCCGATCTGTATGTGTGCGTAGATTCGGAATTAGGATGAGGAGCACGCTCGCGCCTTGCCCGAGACGTGACCGGCATCTCTCATTCCTTTCCCCCATTAGCTGTCTCCCTCGCACCACCCTTCAGCCATTTTGGATCAACTGTGTCTCAGTTTTCGGATCTTTTCCATTTGCCTTTAATTTAGTTTTTATTAATTTCATCCGGATATACAGATAGTAATGTTTTTTCAAAAAAAATTGATAACCCTATTACTAAAGTAAAATCATTCTACTGTGTCTGATTGTTTTTCACTTAGAGTGTAAATATAATCCTAACCTCCAAGATATCAACATTCAAACCAATAATTGAAAATTATTAATATTTTCCAAACATCCATTTAGGAAGCAAAAAGAACTATGGAGATGAAATTTCTATTTCAGATGAAAAAGAGAACTGAAATTTAACTCTGGACTGAAAAGGTTCAACAAAAAACCTTATCGAAACAGAGAGGTATGAGGTTATGGCTTTAAAAATTGTACAAACGAAGAAAGGGCCAACAATGGTTAATGCCGGGCCCACGTAACAGATATAACACGTGTCGAGATGATATCGGTCCGGATGTCTTCGCCGACAACGAGGCGATTACATCTGTGTCTCGTGTGAAGGAATGAATGAACAGATTTCTTTGATTATTTTTAAGAAATTCACCTGCAGCGTCTTAGTTTTCGTTTGCTGAGTCCTATCACGCTGCTTCTAAATCATGCATTTTTGCTTCAAATCTCAAGTTATCGTCTTGATAATTTTTGCGATTCTCACTGGGACTGAGGTACGAGCAGATTTCTCACAATTATGTGTTGATTTCAAGGTAACCAAGAAAATAGATTAGAAGCTGATGTAATTTTGGATCAAGTTCTAGCAATTAAAGGTGAAGACGACTATGGAAATGGCATACTTACTTGTGATAATCCTAAGTATATAGAAACAGTTTCAGATATGTACAGGAATCTCCCATCGGCCGCAACTGACAAGGCGAATCCGTCAAGAGACTGTGAACAATATTAATATATTAGTTACTACCACTGCTCCCGGGATTCATCCGTGTGGATTTTATGAAGCTTAACATGAAATACAACTAGTCTAAGGTATTTTAAATAATTTTAACTTTAAGTATCATTGAAATCTGTCTAGTCGTTATCGAAATTCAATCTAACAAATAGATAGACAGTCGAAATTTTAATAAATTGTTAAAATATATACATATACTCGTATATATATTTTTGTTTTTAATATCATGACTATATATATTCAAGTAAAAAAAATATTTTTTTTAACCGCTTTGTTACTTAAAATTTCTTATCAACGAAATTACGTAGCAAAAAATAGAAAGTGTATGATAAGAAATATTATAATTTAAAATATTTCATAACAGATTGTTGTGTTAAGAAATGATTAAGCAACTAAAAATAAATTAAGAATTGACCTACTGCTTTACGCGTTCAAACTAGCGCCACAAAGCCGTTATTGTTATGAGTAAGGTCAGCAAAACCATGAATTAAATTATTTAGATTTTTTACTTATCGTAATTTCACGCTTGTTTATGACTAATATTATATAATTATTTTTGTTGAATTTGGTAAAAATTAAGGATAATAGTGTAAAGTAGCTATGTCCCGTGGTTTTACCCGTCTTTTTTTATCTATAAATGGAGCTGATGGTCACATAACTTTGCTTTAATTACGCCTTATAAAATGCCAAATAAAATTCTCCTCAGAATTATAACCACTAACCATATCAAAGAGATATGCATTTTTTTTATAAACTGTGACTCTGTTATAAGTACCGTATATATTTTTATAAGTATTTAGAAAAACTATATTATTTTATATCCGAAACTGATATTTTAATGTTATGTATTTATGATATATACAATATAGCAAAATTTTGAATGAAAAGATTTCAAATGAATTGAATTTGATAATTGTAGATATATTTGAATAATAAAAAATATTTACAAATTTTTAACCAGGATTATAAAGTACTTGTTTATGCAGACCGTACCGAATAAAAAAGGTAATAGCTTCATATCTATCAAACGCAAAAAAGCTAAATAAATAAGTGCTAGGTGATGAAAAACTTACGTTGAAGCGGACAAAAACGATCATAATTATTTAGATGAGATTGATTTGTTTGGCTTTTAAGTATTTTTCACGATTTATGAAAGAACAGATTATTAACATGAATTTAGACGAATTCTTATTTTTTTTATTTTGAATATTTCTTATTTAGACGATATAAAAAATACTTGAATGTGTGATTTTATTTGTATAATATAGAGCAAACAGTAAATATTCGTTTTATGGAATATAATTCAAGCTTAGAAACGTATTGAAGGTACTTAAGGTTTTATTTAATTTAATTTCGAACTCGTTCCAAAATCCGCCAAAATGGTTTTTCAATATAGTTTTAGTATTTTAATAATGCTTCATGATTTATGCTCGTTAAATTGGAATATACGATATACATTTGTTGTTAATAAAAGTATATACATAATGGTCGTAGTCAGCTTCTGTTGCTTGAGCATAATTAATGTCAGAATTGTGTGCCACCTTGGATTAAGAAATCCATAGATTAAACTGAGACCTGTGTTGTTTCTTTTATAAGTTCAAAATGTTCCAAGCTTCTCTTAATTTTTTTTTAATTAACAACTTGAGACCTTAATAAAACAGTTTATCTAACAAAAAGATTTGACTTATGACTTATCCAGTGTTGCCAATAAAAACTTTTTGCGAACAACCTTTTTCGTTATAATTCAATAACACTAGCGCGCGACCTTGCTATTCTTGTATGTACGTGACTATTTTTTTCACAAAACCGTACAAATGCTCCCGTTACTTGCATTACTTAAAAAACCTTTTCTAAGGAATCACGTACTTGTATTTTCAATCTAAATAAAACCGCAACAATATTATATAGAATCGATTGCAAAATGATGGTTTACGTGATCGAATAACTGTATAATCGATTTTTTTTACTCGTTCATGTCAGATATTGTGATGCAATTGGACGATTTTGAATAACAGCATTGCCAATAAAAGAGTCTGACTCACAATCAATAATGTCATTGTTAATTTGCACGATAATTTAAATGATTTTTTATTTTTTAGAGAATTTTTACGATAATCGATTTTTCAAAAAAAACATCATTTGTTGGTTCGCTCACTGAGGTTTTATATATATTAAAATACAGGTGTTTGGGAACTGCTCCCGAAAACGAAGACAGGTGATAGTACTAATGTCACCTTTGATGAAGAGACGGAATAAAATTCGATCCTGACTAAAAAAACATATTTTTAAAACGTTTTATTAGTGTTATTTCGCTCCATGATGTTAGTCCAACTGTTTTTGTTACCATGCTTCATTGCTGGTCCTTTTTCGTAGTAAAGTCATTACTTTTTATGAAACTATCGTTTTATTTAGCTCTACTTACAAGATGGAGCGTCAATAATGCTAATAAAAAGTGTTTAAAATCTGTCTTTTTTTTTAGTCAGGATCTATTTTTTTCCGTCCCTTCATCATAGGTCTCATTAGTACTATCACCCATCTTCGTTTTCGGGAGCAGTCTCCAAACAAGCTCCATAAACATTGTCAGGTTGTACGTTGCGTTCATGGAACTACCAATAAAATTGTTTAAAAAGGCTCTGCAACTTTTTACGGATATTTTTATAGAACAAATTAATTAAAACTTACTACGGAACCAAATCACGGCCCGACTCGAACTTGACCGTATTTTTTTGTCAACCCTCTTGAGATTTGGCCCAGAATATATTCGATTAATTTTATTATGAAACTAGCGAAATCTAGTAAATATTAAATAGATATTTAGTAATATTAATTTAAACTCGCTGCCGCATTGTGTTATTTGGCTATTGTGTGGTTAAAATAGCATGAAGTTGGATTGGGTAATACAAAGTCAAGTTCAATTTGGACAGTTTGTACGACGGTTTGGACGTAAATGGATATTTCAAAGTCACTTCTTTTGACACGGATAAGAGTAAAATTTTAGGAACGCACGCGCAGATTCAGTCCTCACCCACATAAGTCAATTTGTGTCCGTCTGAAATACAGTAAATAAACGACGTAATGAATTTATGTGGCAACTGTATCTGTTATGAGATAAGTTCATAACTTATAACTTTTATTTTTGTTATGCCAATGAAGTATCATTTTTTACTTGCGTACATAAGCATGCACATCCACACATATACAATTTTTTATAGGAATACTGTAGAAATACGTAAACGGTGATTTAATGAAGAATGAACTTATAGTATCAATGAATCGTGATTACACTGATTGATCTTTTATACATATGTACTTACTATATAAAATTGAAATATCTATTTAAAGTAACAAAAAATAATTTTATCGACTTTTAGGTGCATATAAAAGTGTAACGGGTGTTAGGGGACCGCCCCCGAAGACGAAAACAGATGATAGTACTTACGACACCTTTGATGATGATACGGAAAAAAATTCGATTCTGACAAAAAAAAAACATATTTTTAAAAAAGTGTTAAAAATATGTCTTTTTTAGTCAGGATCGATTTTTTTTCCGTCTCTTCATCAAAAGTGTCATTAGTTCTATCATCCGTCTTCGTTTTCGAGAGCAGTCCTCAAACATCCTGTATACTTACTATATAAAATTGAAGTATCAAAATGATACTCTTGTCGACTTTTAGATGCACATACAAGTATATAGTGTATTTATAACGGACATATAATTTATACAAATTTTATTTGTCTGTCTGTTTGTTCCGGCCTACCTCCGAAACGTATAGACTGATTTTAGTACTTACACAGGTGTCTTGTTTTGTTCAGCACTACTGTGCGTTTCATCAAAATGAGAAAAGTTAGACTTAGAAATTGTATCAAGGAAAATCATTTATTTTGTGGACATTATGAGTTTTACCTGAAGAATATGTGTTCCCTGATGCTGCTCAAACAGCTCCATCGCAAGTCCAATGGCAGATCGTCTGTTTTGAGCACCTGTAACAAACAGACAAAAAATTAATATAGCGTATATATAATATAGTGCAATGAGTATAGCGTTGAAAATCATAGGCCGATGTATTTTTTATGACAGTCTATATACATCTATAATTTTTTTATGCGATAGGAAAGTTAACAAGCATACAGTTCACATCTATACTAAGTGAGTGATTCCTGTCGCCCATGGCCACTTCCAAGACCAATAGATCTGAGAAACGCGTTGCCAACCATAAGGCTTTAGTCATATTTACAATTTGTCATTTTTAGTGAAGTTCTGCTGCCGGCCTTTTTTCCTACATCAAATCTATGATTATCAATATGTCAAAAAATACATACTATTAGCCCTATATTGTTCTGTGTTAAATCAGTGCAATATATATGAGATTATTTTAAAGTTTTTTTTATCCACTCTTCGTCTTGATAATTTGCAAATAATTGTATCATCATAAGTCTGTTTCATTTAAAATTTTATTATATATGCAGATTCAATAAATACGAACATCTATACTAATATTATAAAGCTGCAGAGTTTGTTTGTTTGAACGCGCTAATCTCAGCAACCTCTGATTCGTTTTGAAAAATTATTTCAGTGTTGGCTTACATGTATCGAAGAAGGCTATATTATATTTTATTTAAAA
>JAOSYY010000001.1:10554402-10572984 GCA_025727935.1 Hebomoia glaucippe | reverse complement strand
TTTTTTAGTCAGGTTCGATTTTTGTTTCCGTACCATCATCAAAGGTGTCATTCGTACTATCATTTGTCATATAGACGGTACTTATAACAGATAAACAATTTTTGTCTGTCTGGCCGTTTATTCCGGGTAATATCCAAAAAGGCTAGACCCACGTCGTGGATGACCGATATGGATGAAACCCTGAGATACAGGTGTTAAAAATATCAAACAGAATAGTTTCGGTTTTCAGAACAATATTTGCTGCTAAGAAAACTTTATAAGAAACACATATTGTTCGACAGTGTGTTAAGCATAAGGGGTTGGGTTCATTATGACCCGGATTAGCGAGTTAATGCGAGAACAGATCAATGAAAATAAATAAATGGTTACAGAATAATAAGTGATTTAAGACGAGATATACTACTCTTGCTAATCACAAGTAGTTACGAATGGAACATCATGTATATAACATTAAAGAACAAAAAATGATATAAAATATCATATTTTAATTCATAATGAGATCAGTTTTAATTATATGAAAATATTTATTGTAGTTATTAGTATTCAACCGATGTAGTATCAGGGAGGAAAATAGAAAAACAATGGACATTATGTCAAATTTTCCAATATTTCCCGTGGCGGGTGTCGTTCGACCGGACGCGTTTTCCCTTTATTTATTGTTATTTTTCTATTTCGCTGGCAGATGTGCCGCGTTATGATTTACAACGGTCGTGTATTAAAGACACGAGAATTACACAAATAAGAAAAACATTGTCCATATAAACATTACTATTTACAATGGGTACAGTTTTATGGACAATTTAATACTCAGCGTTTTATAATGGATATTTTTGGTTACGTTTGCATTCTTATGGTTAATTACGAGGACTTAGTTTTGAAATTTTCCGAATTTTTCGTCTTAAAGTAATCTGAGAGAATAAGTCAACGGGGTAGTTGGGTTAAATAATTGTAATTGTAATTTTGTATTGAATCTCACTAACTCTATACCTAAATGATTAACCACAGGGAGTTAGGACAAGAAATCTTAGATTCAAATCTCGGGGGATAAGTATTTATGTCTATAACATAACACAGGCTAACAATCACAATAACTACAGAAATATGTCTGTTTACATGGGAAGAGGACAGTTAACTGATTTAATAAATTAAACATTATATTTAAAATCACTATATATAATATATGAAATAAAAGAAGAAATTTTCATATTGTACACCCTCGGCTATAAATCACCAGTGCTGCCACCAAGCAGCAATATGGCGAACAAAACATGTGTTTACGGCGGAGTTAATTTGTCGAATTTATCTGCTTGTCTCTTGTTATTGTATTGAGAATTATTGCACGTCGCTTTGCTGATGAAAACGTATGGGAATTTTGATAAGATGATTATCATACAAAATCGTTATTAAGCACTAAACAAGTGTATTTCCCGTTTTATCCTTTTAAATACAGTTCTAGTTCAGCGCTATGAATAAAATTATAAAAGTAACTCAATTGTGACCCCTACTACGTATCACTATATCAAATACTTATTCGATTTTAGTACTCTACAATTATTGTCTAGAATCAAGTTGTTCAGAAATTAGAAATAATCAATAATTAATTACTTAGTAAGATCGAAAATTTAACAATATCAATTCTCTCATATTGAACTCGTAGTAGGGGCAATATTCATTTTCTCAAACTCCCAAAACATTAGACTATGTAACTTCATTATTTACTTCAATTGCTATCAAATTAACCTTTTTTAAGTTCCTCCTGATATTCGAATTTGACATAAAGAAAACAATATATAACAAGGTCGAAGATAATATTTTGAAAAATTATAAATTCATTTAATATTGTTGTTATAAAATTGTCTTTTACATAATTCATTTAAAAAAAACACGTGTCAAAAAATCACGAACTTCATTAAAAGTTACGAAAAGATAAACAGACAATGACATTACAAAATCAAAACTTTCGAAGTTCGAGTACGTCCAATTAAGACGTTCAGTGTTACACAGAAACTAGCTGCACTACAAACCGGCGGTACAAAATCCCACCCCATTTGAATAACCCAAATCACGTTCGTCAAATAAGCAGCACTAACAAGCGCTGTATCGTTTGCACTGATTGTTAATTGATTAGATTAAAAATTTTGGCCCAATTCCCCGCCCATTGTTACATTGGGGTTGCCTGAATAATTAAACATTTTATTAATACCGGTGTCTTTTACAATTTGTTCTCTAATCTTGTCATATGCAAATTGTGTTTCAGAATTCGGGGAAGACACACATACAGTTTATTTGTAAGGATTAAATATGAATGAATAATGTTAGCAAATCTTAAAAGAACATATACATAATGTTTGGGGACTGCTCCCGAAAACGAACACAGGTGATAGTAATAATGATACCTTTGATGAAGGGACGAAATAAATATCGATCCTAACTAAAAAAATCATATTTTTAAAAGATTTTATTAGCGTTATTTCGCTCCATCATGTTAGTCCAGCTGTTTTTGTTATCATGCTTCATCGCTGGTTCTTTTTTTTAGTAAAGTAATGTATTTCTAATGAAACTATCGTTTAATTTAGTTATATTGTAATCTATAGTTTTTGTCTCAATACACAAAAAGGTAACACGATTTATTAAATTAGTATCTGTCCATTTCTTCAATCGAATCTGCAAAACAGCTGGACTTAATTTAACGAGTCTTTTTCAGACAGATAGCTGGTTGTATAGCGCTCGACATAAGCTACTATTCATTTAACAAGAATCATTAGGGTTCCGTAAAAAAAAATCTTATAAACTCAAGAATTTCTGGTTATGTAGAAGGTGTTCTTAATTCACGTTTATAAGGATAGTATTAGCTCTAATAGTTAATTACGCATTATGAATAAATAAAATGAGTAATATATTTGAATTAAGCTTACTTAAAATTCTTACCCATATCTCCATACATCTTGTTACTTGCATTAACAATGTAAAATACCGTAATGTTGTCTATTTACTAGTATTTATTTGTTATTTAAATCGAAATGAATAAAATAAATAAAAAAATACTTAAATGCAAGATCCATCTATTAATATTATCACTTACATACAAAATTCTCGATTTCGTTCACGTAAAAACTTATTAAGACTGTCTTTTTATGCGGTCTCGTAACGCGATGTTTGTCCGCGAGTAACTCTAAAACGACTAAACCAATAATGATAAAATTCGGCCACTATGTCCAACTGAAAAAGTAGGATATTTTTATTTTAATTATCGATGCTCTTGGTTATATAGATTTTGGTAGTCGAAATAATTAAGTTTTTTAATAAATTTAATAATGACGAATGGTTAACAGGAAGCATTATGAGTTAAAAATAATCATTACATTCTGTTAATTCCATAAAATAGAGATAAAAATAATAAACATAATTCATACTTCTCAGTTATATTAAATTTTTCACGTGTGTCAGAAAACGTGTGTGTTACTAAATCAACGCGACATTTACTCACAGATCGAAGTATTTCAAGTACCCCACTTTATTGCGTACGTGAGTACGTTCGAAATTTGAAATTTCGCCCCAAAGTGCCGCTCGCTTTTTTACAATCTAAACGTTCATGTTTTATTGTGTCGAATATTTTTATTTTAATACAAGCCTAGAAGGTGGGTTTGAAAATTGAGTTAAAACGACAGCGGCATACGTAGTGATTCGCTCCGTGGTCGCATTAACCGCATTAGGGGTTTCAAATTGGATTTGGTAGGGCGGTATGTTGGTACACTTGCTATAATTTTGCAATGTGTGTGTTAAAAAAGCTTTTTGACTAGCTTTATTATTTTTAAACCAGAAACAAGAACAGAGCTTTTATAAATTTGATGCGTCTATCCATTTGTCTGTAGCTTCGTACCTCTTAAACTAATCGATTTTTAATAACGCATTATTTGACAGCTGACGATGAGATTATTTCTAGCTATAAAGATCTATTCGTTTATTGATTTGCTGACCTAAATACAGGATAAGTTTTGTCTAAGATGTACTTTATAGGACTATCTTAAGGCATCAGGACTCGTAAGGTTAAAATACCTGCCTATATAAGTTAGCGAAGATTTTCGTTCTGTTTTCAAAACAAAAAAATTATCAAAATTTATTTATAAAAAATACAGAATAGTTATTCTTAATCGTTATATTGTGTGTCTATCTGTGATATCGTAGCTTGTTAATTAACAGACCGATTTTGATGCGACTGTTTTTGTTTGAATGTTGATAAATGTTAATATTTTTGCTGTCGAGTGTTAATTTTTTATAATGCTGATGTTAATTATACTAAAACTAGTGACATGTGACATGTGCCAGGTTTATTATTTAGTAATGTTTACTTAAGCGGATGTCTGAGGTAATTTATTTATTTGAAGCATTGTGGCGAATCAGTCCCCATGGCGTCTTTATTTGCCTGCACGCCTCGCTGCACAGTATTCGTGATTTACCCTAGTTTTTTAGCAAACTCTGTGTTTTGGAGATATAATTTATATTACTACTAGATGACCCGGGCACGCGTTGCTAAGGTATTTATTATATTAAATTGTATTTAGTAAACATTATTATTATTATTGAAACGTTTGTGATTTTAACACAGTGCCATCTATAATATACTATAATTATATGCCCACGAAAATAAATGGAATTCTATTGCCTTAAGTATATTCCAGTTACATTATTTCTCAGAAAATATCTCCAAATTAATTTCAACTTTATTACTGTATGTTTTGTTAATGTATTCTCAATCTATAATATTTTAATAAACAAAATTGAATTATCTGCGATATTAAAATATTAACTTTTTCGAGAAAGAATATAGTATTGATCTGCTTGTCTGTCTATTTGATTAAGTTAATTTTCGATACGACTGGACCGACTTTTACAGAAGTTTCATTGCGAAATGCTAATTTTAAAAAATATTTTAAGCTATGTTTAATTCATAATCAATATATTTATTAATAAATGTATCTCTTGTACGAAGATTTATTTTTTACATAACCTGTTTTGTCGTCAGTACAGGCGCGCTCTAACACGGTTAGCGTCGACAATGAGTTGACGAAGGCAAATCTGATTTGCGAACCCTCCTCAGTTATTTTAAAGGCACTCACTCGTTTTGCATTTCCTCTTGGGGTGGGCCAATGGGCCATTTGTTCCCACAATATGCTATCATCATTGGTCTTCTTGTCTTTTATAATAACCTGATTTATTTTTACCTTGCATGGGACCGTCCCAAGAGATTAATCTTATACTTGTATTGAAATTTAAACATGAATAATAAGATGAAACTTTGAATAGTTGTTTAGACTTATGTGAAATAGGCATTGTGTCAGCTAACAATAAAAATATATTATTTAAGAAACCATATAATACGGTGTTAAACGATTGAAATATTTCAAGACCTTTTTAGTCTACGAACGTACCAAGTAAGACAACGTAATTGCGACAAGAGACGGCATGGTCTCAATATCCGCTAAATCAGTTGATTAAAAAATCAAAATATATCATGTGGCTATATTAAAAAGAAATACATAATGCACTTTAGGTCACCTTTCAAGGCTTTGCTGGTGGGCGGAGTATCACGACTCCATGGTGGATCGCCGTGTCCCGAAAAGTCCCGCAGCTTGAGGTAACTGATGGTAAGTCTGATGATGGACGCCTTATCAAGCTGGCTAGTGATAGCAGCCGGTAGAGGTAGCATCTTCGCCAATTCGTAGAACTCATAATTCTCCTTGCCTCGGCGGGATCTCGCCGCATCTCTGCTTTTCTCTTTTCGTAGTTCTAAGATGCTGTAAGAAAAAGATTTGATTAGTATGCCTGAGTTTCGTTTTAGAAATAGATTTAATGGTATCATAGGCCGTCACGTGTGTCACCTGATGTTAAATGATCCTTAGGCTCAGTACTTTACAAAACAATACATATTTTTAAATATTTTATATACATCTATTAAGTACAATGTTTGTTGCCAAACATACACTTTTGTGGTTTTCATGAAACCGAGAAAAAATTTGTAACTCGGTCAATGCAGAGTAAATTTTCTTGTGTTTTAAGTTTTAAAAAAACAATCACTAAAACAGATACAAAAATATGTCTGCCACTAAGTGACTCGAGAATTAATTACAATAATTGCGGCCGTCAAATTATCGTTCATAGGAGTAACGATTTAAATATTTAAATCTGATTACGTTAATGAAACAGAGTTATCTGCATTATATACATATATGTATGTTAATGAGGCACAAAAACCAGTTATGTATGTTGTATTTTGTACTGTGGGAGTTACCGTCTGCGCGCCCGCCCTCCGCCCAACGCTAATCACTTTGTTTTAACGACCGTATATATTTTTTAACGATTCGAATAGTCTAAATAAATTGAGTGCTTGTTACGCTAAGATTAATATTTTCCAAATTATCTTTTTTTAAAGTAAGTAATCTTTTGAAATAAGGACCTACATTTTATTAGTCTTGTATATTATTTTTGTTATTAGTTTCTAAATACTTTTATTTAAATAGAAGAAAAAAACTAATTTATTCAATACTATATTACTTCAGTCTTGAATACTCAAACCAATTTATAATAAAACAAAGGTTTTTCCATTAACAGGCAGGGGCAGTAAACCTTTGGTGCTGTGCAAGCGATCCTATGATGGGTTTGGTTTACGATCGAGTCCGATTACTGACTCCCGGGAGTGTTTGTTTTATTGTCACCTGAGTAAGGTCATTTGGAGGGGCATACAAAATGTCTTAAACCTGAATAACAAAAGAATTTTTCTAAACAAGTATCCAATAAATGAAATCATAGGTTTATTGCTTATGTGCTATCACTGCGTAATAAACTTAACATAACAACTGTTTAGGGATTAATAATTCTTGAAAAATAAAGAAAATCTAAGGGAGCCATTTAACGATAAGATGAAATTTTCCGATAAACCGGTTAAAGTATAAAACAAGCGGCTATTTGGCTTGATTTAATGTTCCTCGAGGGTCAGTGTAGGACAGGGGTATTAAATTGTTTAAAATAACTTTAGAGTGACCGAGGGTTAACCGCCCCTGGCCATTGTATAATATTATCTTAAGAGCATAAACTAATCTGTGGAGGCGATCTACGGCCAAGTATTAAAAAATACCATTACAGAAAATCGTTACATTTTCAGTTACATAATTTGAAGTCTAGGAAAATTCTTGATTTTAAACGAGACGAGAATACTAAAACGTTTATGATATTAATCTCTCAACTAAACAATGTAGCTCTTATAAATCGTGATACATTTGAAAAACTTTAAACCGAGAATTCATCTACAAATTTATACATACAGGATGTTTGGCTCCGAAAACGAAGATGGGTGATAGTACTAATTAGGTATATACCTTTGATGAAAGGATAGAAAAAATCGATCCTGATTAAAAAAAGACATATTTTTAAGACATTTTACTAGCATTTTTTACGCTCTATCTTGTAAGAACAGTTAAATGAAACGAGTTTCATAAAAAATACATTACTTAACTAAAAAAAGAATCAGCAATGAAGCATAATAACAAAAACAGCTGGACTAACACGACGGAGCGAAATACCATTAATAAAACGATTTAAAAATATGTTGTTTTAGTTAGGATCGAATTTTAATTCATCCTGTCATTAAAGGTGTCATTAGTACTATCTATCACCTGTCTTCGTTTTCGGGAGCAGTCCCCAAACATCCTGTATATATATCTAACTTAGAAGTGTCTGACTCTTCACGCACTTCCCTTCACACCTGGGAATCGAACTCACATATATCTTTGACCTTCTACAACTCATACAAACAACAAAATGTACCCAAACCCTTCATTATAAGAGACATATTCACAGTTCGCATCAACCGGTCAATGAGGATTGGTAACCATTCGAAACAGAAAGGGCGTAAGTCACAAGAACTGCCACACAATCTTGAACGGTACGACAAAGACTCGATGACGAAGAATTACAAATTGAAATAATGTAAGTCGGGGAAACGTTAGATGTCGTAAAAAGCTGTCCATTGCGTAGCTTCGGCTAATATGGCCGGGACAAATTGAGTTGGAGCTGGCAAGGAAATTATTTTGCCCCAGGGAGCTGAATATGACGGATGGGATGCACACCTTACATTACTGGGAGTGTTCGGTTTCCGATTGCAATCATCCTTGATTGTATTAAGGCGTGATTAATTAATTTGCTAAGTAGATCAATCGTAGATTAACTACAATTTTAGCTTTGTTGTTGGTAAGATTTTAATGTATAAACTTAAATTTTTCTGTTATATTAAAAGCAAAACTATTTACTTTTTAAAGTACTTTTAAAATTCTTATTACAAAAATACGTATACAGAATGTTTGGGGACTGCTCCCGCAAAACTAAGACGGGTGATTGTACTAATGACACCTTTGATGAAGGGACGGAAAAAAAATAGAGAATCGCTTTAAAAGTGTTCCAAGTATATTACACGATTCAAAGTTTATATTTTTATCCATTTGATATGAATTAATTTATATCCGTTGATTATTTATATTTAAGTCCAAGTGTAATTCAGGTAATTTCATTGTTTAGTTAATAAGTAGTTCTGTATATAGTACAAATAAAGAAATAAATTACGTCGTATTAGTTTAAATTAATATCATTAAAAAACGATAGACATGTGTCTAATGTCTATCATTAGTAAATTTCTGTTACATGTTTCGTCTATCATAAAAAAAAAACTAAAATATTGCCGACATCTTTTTCACTAACTGCGAGATGCGACATGCCAAATATCACTTAAATACTATTGTGTGGCAACAGTAGCAGATTAAAAATACCACAAAACTCTTTGGATATTACTCGGTTAAATTGTCAACTGTCACCTTTGGGGTGAGCTGAAAGGCTGACACCTCCGATTAACCCTTCAATTAGAGGGATTACCGCGCGGTGTGTAAGACCGTTCATGGGAATTTTAAAGCATTTTCTACTTGAATAGTTGCAAGGCCAAACATTGGTGTTTATTGTCAGTATTGAATGGGTATTGATCGTAAGTTTGATGGGAAGAAAGTAGACACGAATGAAATAAAAAATATATTATAAAAAATTTCAGACAGATTTTGATTACAAATAAACTAGTCAAAAAGAGTCTCTTCCTTTTTTGAAGTCAGTTAAATTTACATGACTTTTTATTTCTTCTAGAAACTTCGAGATGTGTAAATTTCAGGTTGGATTAAAAATATAATTAAAGGTTACCAAAAGTTATATTAAAAAAAAATATTTTAGACATCATTAAATTCAATACCAAACGTAACGGATTCAACAATTTCTTAGTCCCTTCTCTTATAAGGTGGTATTATGTGACAATTATTAATATGGTGTTGTATTGTCAGCTTGAAGTGGTAATGTCACTATTAACCACTCAAGTGCAGTAGGGACAGACATTATAGTTATGAAATATAATAATTTAGGGCCATAAGTATCTATTGTAAGCAACAGCTTTAGACCTTACAGAGAGAGTATTATCCCGTGAGTTTTTTATCTGACATTTGAAATACTTTAGATACGAAACCGTATAAAAATATAATAATCATTGCCTTGCACGAAAAATTTAATCTCTGTAATTAATATACTGTAATTGAGAACTCGATTTATGAAATTATTGTCTATCTGTTTTGTCTGAAACGGCTGGATCGATTTTGATGGGACTTCATTTTAGAGTTAGGTTATCAAAATTATTTACATCGTAATCATGACTCAAAAAAGGGCATTTGTATAAAATTGAAGTAAAACAACGGGGCATAGCTAGTACATAAATCGAAAGTTAAGTAATAGTACTTTGTAAAACGTGTAAGTTGCCAAAGAGGAATTCACACCCCATACACTTAAAGGTCTGCTAGTTTTTCTTAAAAGTGCGGATATTTGAGCCCTTGGAGTTAAGTCAACCATACCATCCCTTGGGTCCTAGCGACGGTCACTTTTACGAAATTCGAATAAATTTTCTCACTAACAGCAGTCGAAGTTTCAGTAGAACATGAAACATGACTAGAATCTTTACAAATGTATTATCTATTTTAAAAACAACAACGGTTTTTAATTACTACGAGAATATATAATATGTTAGTATATACAAACTTTTATAGACAGATAGTTGAACTTATAAATAGTAAACACAATGTTCGTTCCCATACTTCTCCGAAACGGCTCGATCAATTTTCGTTAAATTTTATAAGCATATTCAGTAGACCTGAGAATCGAACAACATCTATTTCTCATCCCAAAAATGTTTACCACGCTTAACAAATTTTTTTTATTTTTTTATGATACAGCTTATAAAAAATATAAACAACCCCAAATTTTCACCCCTCTTCCATCAACCCCTATTTTTTAACCGCAATATATTTATGTGGAAAAAAGACGTTTGCTGGCACAGCTAGTGTATATATATTAACATCATTATTTATCAGGTAAGTAAATAAAATACTTATGCATAATACTAAGGCGAGTGAAACCGCGGGGCACCGCTTATATTGTCATAAATAACAGAACGATTTATAAAAATCCAGTATGAAGTACGGGCATCCAATGATTTTTGGCAAAAATACGGCATTTCTTTTGAAAACACAATCGTTATTTAAACATGACTCCAGAATACATAATAGCTATAAAAATCTAGGAACTCAGCTTTTTCAACTATAAAGTATGTACGCCTTACGCCGTTTAATTATTCTAATTAAAAACTTAAGACATAAATCTGTCATACCACAGACTAATTCATGTTTTCCATTGCATCGATTAGCAAGTATTTGAATAAGTTTACCTTTCAACGCAGTATTGTTTTAATTAATCCGCTCATTAATCAAATGTGATATCATCACAGATAATAAACAGGACCATCTAAATAAACATGGCGGATATATTAGCTAAATGGTTCTCATGAAGGGATAAAATAAATACAAGCTAAGGGGCGATCATATTTGACGTTGAAAATGAAAATATCGTCTTATTACGCCTCAGGATTATTGATATAACACATTATTATTTTCCGATATAATTTGTGGCGCTGTTAATGTGTCAATAGACAGTCTTTTTAATCTAGTTTCATTGCCGATTGTCGTGACGAATAAATTCCAAATTGAATGTTATAAATGGTTTAAAATGGCGTTTAATTTCTATTTCTATCACTGCAAAGACGTTACTGAGTTTTGTCAGACGTTTAATTTGATTAAAAAATAAAAAATGTCACGGTCACGACTCACGACCTGAGCATTTTTAGCATAGTACATGTAACAAAACGTTTGTTTTTTTATCTAAAAAATAAGTGAAGAGGTTGTCACAAAATGAGTTTCTACTGAATGCAACTGCAGGCCAACAAAAGAAAATTATTAAAAAGTTTCCATTGTATACCTTAAATAGAGTGTAAGTATGGCACCTAGTTAGAAAATTGACTTCTTTAGGCCCTAGCAGGGCTCCTCGCTTTAGTTACAGTTCATGATTATCTATATTAATATTATAAAGTTTATTTATCTGTACTAATATCATAAAGCTGAAGAGATTGTTCGTTTGAACGCGCTAATCTTAGGAATCGCTGGTCCGATTTGAAAAATTCTTTCAGGGTTGAATAGTACATTTATCGAGAAAGGCTATAGGCTATATTATATTGTCAAAAAGTCATGGATCTTTACTTAAAGTCCAATAATGTAACTCAATGGAAAAGTCGTGAAGTGCTATGTGTCTATGAATTTCCGAATACTTAAAAGTAAGGCCGTAAGGTTGGCAACGCGTCTTCTAGATCTACTGAGCTTGGAGGTGTCCATGGGCGACAGACATCGCTTAATATAAGTGAACTGTAAACTCGTTTTCCATCCTATCGCATAAAAACAAAAAGAAAACTCTGTCTGTTATTTTATTACGATTTTATATTTATCACTAAAGAAATCCTTAAAAAATTCAATGATGGAAACGATCCAGAAATAATGAATGGGGCTGGGTCTCCCGGGGCAGTCAGTTTAGTGCCTCCAAGATGAGAGGAATGTGACTCGGCAGAATTTCCGGATAATCTCTACATTGATCATAATGGTTGCTTGACATTCACAATTTAGCCGGTTAATGTGATCTACTTTATTAATCTACAATTTGAAATTCACTTCTTTTGTGTATTTTACCAATTTCACATGAAACAACTATAATATGTAGTTTGCTTAATGTTGGATGAACTCCGGAAATACTGTTTTCAGCGAAATTAAGTTAAAAATACAGTACATACGTTAATTTCACGCTCTTTCTTTTGATAACCGAGAAAATGTTGCGACGTAAGACTATACAACTGGCCACAGGGACAACGTTACATATTTTTACGTAAAGATTTTAAATAAATACTAATTCTCATATTGATCGTTCATTCAATTTTAAATCTATGCAAAAACTCGACTTAATAAAATAATTTAGACAAAATGATTATAGTAAGATTTGTACATAGAGCTTTGTATGTACTTATTTTCAACTAATGTGTACGTAGCTAAACTATCTAAATACTGTTCATCTGTTTGTAATTAAAATTCTTTAAAACAGCTGGACCGATTTTGATGAAGTTTTGAGAGTGGCTTCGAGAATGGTTAAGATTTGCAATTTGATTCACTACATGATGTTTTTTTTAAATAATTAATATTTTCTATTTCAGACGTGTAGAACCATTGCTGACGGGTATTAGCACATTTTTTAATCTAGACATGTTTCCAAAGAAGATTACGAATATCCCTTAGTCGAATATTGGAACTCGAAGGGACTACAGAGAATGCTTGTTTATTAACTATACATATTATGACCTATAACCGTTTACAACTTTGACAAAAAGCCCAATGTGCCGTTATGTTTGTGAGGTGGAAGTAATTTAAGAGGTAAATCTAGATAGGTTATCAACCGAATAAAGAGCCTCGCCTAGTGACGGGACACAAAAACTTGCGTCATCTATTAGCCGGGTTTAAAACGAACGAATGAAAAAGTTCAGTAAAAACGTCAGTTGAGATGTAAAGAGTAGAAATCGGCCAGTGAGATTAGTTTAAATATTTATGTATATAAAAAAAGTTATATGCACTGTCTATTGCAGAAGATCATAAAAAATTAGCTGATTGCAATTGTTTACAATTATTTTATTTATTTACAAAATAGACATTTAAAGACAGGATTACTATAATCTATGCTGTATAATATTTCAAAGCTGAAGAGTTTCTTTGTTTGAACGCGCTTATCTCAGGAACCGCTGGTCCGATTTGAAAAATTCTTTCAGTGTTGGATATTACATTTATTATTAAAAAAATAGGGATCCTAATTAAAAGTCCAACAATGTAACCCAACGTGTAGAAATCGAAATGAACGCGAGAAGCCGCTAGCAGAAGCTAGTTGATTATAAAAATGTTTAAACTTCAGATCGAAAAACAGTTCGGTCAGTCTTAAATCTAGACTTAAACTACAGTCTCGTTTTAGAAGATCTAAAAACTATCGAGAAATGTCTATAATTTCTTTAAAAAAATCATCTTCATAAACTATGAACTTGAGTTGATTATGATCAAATTTTTAATTTTTGATTCAATTGTAATTATCGAAGCGAAATTAACTTTCTATGTAAATGTACTTTCAAGGACACTACAATAATTTGTAGTCTTCAAGATATCTCTTAGATCGTGTATTTTCTTCAAATTTAATTTAAATAGAATCACTAGTAATGATACATCTGTTTCTTGTCATGTTCTTACAATTTCCTGCAGACTCTAGGCTCAAAGGTATAGGTATAATAAATACTGTAGAAAAAGCAAACGGACCCCGCTAGGTGTCCCGTTGGGACCAGCGATTTGCGCGTTCGCCAAATTGCCGGTCCTTAGCCGGACTTCAATAATCACGTCATATCCAATTTTCCTTTGCAACGCCATACGAATACAAATTGGGGTGAAGATCTTTATTGAAAGCTTGTAAACGATTCATTGACATTTCTATAGTCAACAGCAATTTATTTTTTGTCGTTAGCCGCTTCAAATTTAGTCATTGTCACAATTTTTTATGAACTAATAATAACTACGAAACAGTGGGTTAGAAAAATAAAAAATAAAAAAAAAAAGATTTTATAAAATTTTAAATTGATTTATCATTGATTGAATAACTGCACAGTAGCGTTTTGTTTGAACGCTAAAAAATGTAATGTAAAATTTAAATTACATACCGCACTTGGCACCCCAGTGGGCAACGATCCCATTTTTCTGGACAAAAAATGACCAATCTATTCGGAGCGTCGATACGCGTATGACTAATGTTCGGTTGCCGCTTAGCAAATTGCCTGCCAAAATCGTAGTGATACTGGAAAATTGTTCCATTCATAAATGCAATAACCGAGGCTTACCGAGGATTGCGTTTTGATGAATAAAATAGTGATATGGATGACTAAGGACAAAGATTTTTAGGGTATTTTTTGTTCTTGTCTCGATTCGAGACCTTTGAAAATGTAGTAGGTACATAGTTCAACTTTAACACGAATTATTATTTTAAATTTATAAAAATAATTATAGTATTGTTAGCTTCTGCCACCTTCGGTCGCTTTTATTTCGAATTTATACACCATGGTGGACTTTTAGTAAGGATCTCTAATTTTTTGGAAGTATAATGTAGCCGACGTTCACCGGAGATAGTGTAGCTTCCAATCAGTGAAATAATTTTTCAAATCGGTGAAGTAGTTTCGGAGCCTATTTACTGCAAACAAACAAATCTTTTCTCTTTATAATATTAGTGTAAAATAAATGATAGATTATAAATTTTGAGGTCATTTCGATTTTTTATGTCATCACGACTTATAACATTAAATCGACAGAATACAAGATTAAATAGTTCAACTAACGTCCAAAATTAGCAATACAAAGAGAAATTCTGAGCAACGTTCACTGCCAATTGAAAGGAGAAGAAAATAATAGTTATTTGCAATAATCGTTTGAAGGGACGGCTGATTGCGCCCCGAGCGGGGAATTTTTCCTATTTGACTGGAAACTTAATTTACAACTATTTATTGGGTACTATCATAATATATTTGGCCAATTCGAATCTCAAAAATGTCAAAATCAAAAAATCTTTATCTCAACTTATGGTACTGTAGAAAAATGTTTGTAAAAAAATAAAAAAAGCGATATCGATCACAGATTATAGAAGCCATAATATGTTGGTATAATCTGTACTCAACGATAAGTAGGAGCAGCCAGAATCTATAATAAAAAAGAAACTTTATCGACTTAAAAAAGGTTTAATATGTAGTTCCGTAAAATAGATAAATGGTTCGTCCATCCAAAAACAGATGTCAAATGAAAGCGGAATAACTAAGAATTCTTTCCGAAAATTGGGATTCCAATACATAGAATAGGGTGACACTCGATCAATCGGGCCTAGTACGGATTAATGGGCCAAGTCTCCCGAAAATGATGCATTATTTTCCCCTTTACCTCATCAACGGACTTTTGTAGTGACCCCTGTTGTTTTAATTCCTTCTTTTAGGGTTGAATTGGCATCAAAATTGAGGGTAGTCCGGTATTCTCGTAATGTACCACAAAAATTGACATTCAACACACCATTTACCCTAGTAACGCCAAGTATTCTATCGATAATTTTAACCCTAATGATAAAAAGGGAAATTATATATTTAGCGTGTCCATTTGTGGATTTGTGGGTCCTAAACAAATGGGCTAATTTTGATGCAATTATCGTTGCTGGAATACTGACATGGTTTATATTATGTTGTGCGAAAATACATAAGAAAAACTAATGTTAGAAATTTGATGTGTTTATCTGTGGAATATTTTTCCTAAACTTATAAGTCAATTTTGAGGCTATCTTTAAGGCTATCGGGGTTCGATACTATCTGAAGCTCAAAACGTTTTATAATTTATTTTCGGTTTTATTCTGAATAGGGCCCATTGTTCAACCCGGGTGAAGTCGAAGTATGTCGCTAATTTGTAGTTTTCACTCAAATATCAGGAATATGAAAAACATAGAAAAGGACTAGCACTTTTAACATCGAAAACATAAATCGTGTTTAAAGATATCTTAAATTTTGCATTTCAGATCTCAAAGGTCAAACTTAAGCTATATTAAAGCCGAGTGCGCCGTTCTCTTAGTCATTGTACAAGTATTTGATGAATTAGTACGATAAGATTCCTTCATATGCCACGATTAAGCCTTATAAAAATGCAAATTACCATATTTACCTCAAAGAAACTGAACAAATACCAGTGTAATACTTTTAATTAAACAAGAACTTTGTTGCGCTTTTGAAATGCTTCTCTTGGTGAAGATAAATTTTTAAACGTAAAAACTATATCAAAATCAGTTTATGCGGTTAAGGGGTACAAAAAATTCATATATGGAGGGTGCTCCCGAAAACGAAGACTGGTGATAGTACTAATGACACCTTTGCTAGAGGGACTGAATAAAATTGGATTCTGACTAAAAAAAACATATGTTTAAAACGTTTTATTAGCGTTATTTCGCTCCATTATGTTAGTCCAGCTCTTTCTGTTATCATGCTTCATTGCTGGTTCTTTTTTTTTTAGTAAAGTAAAGTACTTTTTATGAAACTATCGTTTCATTTAGCTGTACTTACAAGATGGAACGTAAATAATTCTAATAAAAAGTGTTAAAAACATGTCTTTTTTTTAGTCAGGATCGACTTTTTTCCGCCCCTTCATCAAAATTCTATCACCCATCTTCGTTTTCGGAAGCAATCCCCAAACATCCTATATATTCTGATTCTTTTGTATTTTATTACATTACTTTCCAGTATTTTCTTAATAAATTTCCACCAAACCATCTATCTCAATACCAAAAAAAATCCATCACAAGCGATTCATTCGGTCCCATAAAACCATAACAAACTTATTTTCGCATATACTATAATATAATACTAGATTTTATCCGGGGTTTTGCTCGTCTCACGTATATTTGTCATCCACTTCTACGAACAGCTGTCCATCCTTTTTGACACGCGGTGTCTACTTATTTATCATAGGTAAACATTAATAATTTTAAATAAGCTAAACATGTATTACGCATAGGATACAGTAGTTCGAGACGCCGTCACCTCGTCTACAGTAGTGATACAAAAACTAAACGAATTTAGGCGTTACGAAAAGCAATGAGTCAGCGATTATTTTTATTGAAGCTACTTACAATAGACTCCAGATTCGGTTTAAAGTTTTTATTTTTATTTAATTTATAACTTATATTTTGTTAGAAAAAACGTTGTACTTAGTTTCGTATAAATGAATGGAGATGGACTTGTTCAAATTCGAAAAACACAATCAAAGATATGATTTTAAATGTACAATAAATTTGATAAAACACTGATTATTTGACGAAGGATGGAACATCGTATTTTCAAGTATTATATACATAGATAGGTTTAAAACATAATCTTCATTTACTAGTACAAAACATTATCTAAACTAATATTATAAAACTGAAGTTTGTTTAGTTTGTTTGAACGCGCTAATCTCAGGAACCGATGGTCCGATTTGAAAAATTCTTTCGGTGATGAATAGTATACTTATCAAGGAAGGCTATAGGTTATATTATATTTTCAAAATTAGAGATCCTCACTAAAAGTCCAATAATGTAACCCAAGGCTTGAAAATCGTAATAAACACGAGGGAAGCCGCTGGCAGCAGCTAGTTTATTAAATAAAGCTCCAAAAGAAAGTCTTACAACCTTCATAGTTCATCTTGAAACAAAATTCTATACATATAAATAAATAGGAAATGTCTATTTGTAATATCAAAATATATACGTTACCTAAGATCGAAATACAATTTATATAGTTTTCGTCTGTATGTCTTATTTCGGATAAACGATAGATACTTTTAAAGGGGACTTTCCTTAGCAGACATATGTATATGTTATGGACCAAATAATAATTTGGGTATAATACATAATGCCCGGTTATTATGAAAAATGACCTATCTTGGACATTATTTATAATGCTCAAACATACGCAAAATTAACACTTCAAACCGCGGGACACTACTAGTCTTCCATATAATGTTATTGGGTCATGGCCACAGCCGCGGTATTAAAGAAAGGTTCGAATTGTACGGATGAACGTTTTTCTATAGGATTGTATTTTTTGTGGGATCAGGTGTACTGATTGACTTCGCCCGTACAGATAATGTGTAAATTCGTTACTGGATCCCATTAAATATTTATTTATATCGTTTAAACAGCATTACTGCCTCACTTTGAACGATAAAATAATACATTTTTTAACGTAAGCGTTTACTTAATGGGAGGCGGCTGAACAGATCTTCATAAATTATACCTCAAATACCTTCTCGAAACGTCAGCTTGTTCAATTTAAGAGGTACGATGACACAGACATACACCTCAATCGTATATAAACAAAACAAAATGTTATCCGTGAAACAGACACAAAAATATGTCTGACATATATTATGTTCTGCCCATAGATACCCAAGTTAATTCAGTTATTAAATATAATTTTTTGATTGAATATAAAACAAAATTATCAAAATTTGTTTAGTCTTGTTAGCTATCATCTACATTAAATGAAACAGACACAGAATT